>CAUYQG010071900.1:0-12951 GCA_963574415.1 Tarsius wallacei | reverse complement strand
GACAATATATTGTTGCCTCATGATATTTTATCCATTTTGCCATTCTGTGTCTTTTCAGTGGTGCATTTAGTCCATTCACATTCAGGCTAATTACTGAAATCTGAGGGTTTATTTTTGTCATGATGTTCTTATAGAGTTGTTGGTGTACTTGTTTGTTTGTTGTCCTTTTTTTTTTTTTTTTTTGGTTTGTTGGGTTGGTTCATGTGTGTTTTCAATCATTTTCCTGTGCTCTTGTGAAGAACATTGTTGTTCTTTTCCCCTTTTCTTCTGTGTTTAATACTTTCTTAAGAGTTTCGTGTAGGGCTGGTTTGGAGGCAGAATAAGTTCGTAGGGATTGGATGTCTGGGAAAGATTTTAATTATCCTCCCTGATGAAGCTTAGCTTGGCTGAGTAGGTTATTCTTGGCTGAAATTATTTATCTTTAAGAACTTTGAATATTGGACTCCAAGCTCTCCTAGTCTGAAGGGTTTCTGTAGATAAATCTGCTGCTATTCTGATTGGTCTTCCCTGGTAGGTAGTCTGACCTTTTTCTCTTGCTGTTTTTAGGATTTCTTCTTTTATAGCTACTTTGTTCAAGCAGATTATTATGTGTCTAGTAGTTGGTCTTCTCATTTGTCTTGCTGGAGTTCTCTGAATTTCTTGTGTTTGAATTTTTACATCATTAATGAGGTAAAGGAAGTTTTCTTGAATAATTCTGTGGAATGTTTGTTCCAGGGTGGTCTTTGTCTCTCTTTCTGCCTCAGGATGGCCAATTAATCTTAGGTTCATTCTCTTGAAGTAATCGCTCATCTCTTGAAGGTTTTGTTCTGTCTTTTTAAGCTTCTTTTCTATGTTTTTGACAGTTTGGTTTAGTTCTATATTTTGGTCTTCAAGTTCTGAGATTCTATCTTCTGCTTGGCTAAGTCTGCTTTCCATGCTTATTAGTTTGTTATTTATTTCAATCATAGTACTCTTTACTGCTGTTATCTCATTTATCAACTCCTTCCTATTTTCCTCTTGTCTCTCCTCAATTCTTTTTTTTCCTCTCTATTAATGTCTTGATGTCTGTGTTTGTAGTATGTGACCAGTCATTCTGGGGGCTCTTCATTGTTTGCATTCTGAAGTCGGTTTTCTCAATATCTGATCTCCCAGTGGTCTGTGTGAGACTTGTATTCCTTTGATTTTTCTTTATTTGTGTAGATTTGCCTCCCCACTTTTTTCTTTTTATTTTTTTCTCCCTCTGTCTTCTTTAATTCTGTTGTTCAGGGGTGGCAATGTTGTTTTTTGCTTCTATTTACTCAATCTCCTATTCTTCCTTATGTGAATCTTCTGGCTTTGTTCTATTCTGAGGCTGGACTGTAGGTTGAGGGTTCTACCTTTTGCAGCTTTGAGATTTATTTGAGGAGGGAGCTGTGATCCAAAATTTATCTGTAGATCCCAATATCCACTGATAGATATCTGGATACGCTGGATCCTTCTTCCCACTGCTTTGTAATCAGTTCATGAAGTGAGGGTATTGGTTTGCTCCCAGGAAGTAAAATGATGTAAGACAAGGGAAAGAAATGGAACAGGGAGAGGGGGAAGCAGAAGGTAGAGACAGGAAAGTAAAAGAGAGTACAGACAGAGGTACCCACTAATAAATGGAAATAGACCTGAAGACAGGTAAGAGTAAGATAAAACAAAAAACAAACAAACAAACAAAAAACAATGACAACAACAAACAAACTAGGACATATAATCATACAGACACACAAGCTGACAAACCTCCTTAAGATGTACTGTTCCCTTACACAACCATGAGGTTTTAGCTCCCAAGTTAGAGGTTAGGCAGAGCTTGGTGGGTGAGTCACTGCAGGTCTCCACCTGGTCACAGGGCTCCAGCTGTTTTCTAGTCCCGCTGTAGTCAGGAGCGATTTGAGGGAGGTAAAGTGCGAGACTGCTGTATGTTGCTGGTCAGTGTAGTGGTCAGCGTGGCTAGGGGGCAGTGCGGTGTGGCCACCAAGGGAGCCCAGAGCTCCACAGGGAAGGAGCCTGGGACCTCCCTGGGCAGTGGAGGCTTGGAGCCTGGTGGGGCGCTTCAGTCAGGGGGGAAGTCCGTAGCTCTCAGGGGTGGGCGTGTAGGGACTCTGCCGGCAGTGGCAGCTCAATGCAGGGTTAGGTGCTTCAGCCAGGGTGGGGACCTGGAGATCTGAAGTGCCTGGATAGGGGCTGGAGTTCTGAGGCACCCAGGCGCAGACGCCCGGGCCTCTGTGGGGGTGGCGGCTCGAGGTGGGGCTGGGTGCTTCAGTCTAGGTGAGGGCCCAGAGCTCTGAGACACAGGCACTGGGGGCCTCCATGGGGGTGGCAGCTCAAGGCGGGGATGGGCGTTTCAGCCCAGGTAGGGGCGCAGAGTCCTGAGGTGCATGTGCTGGGGGCCTGTGTCGGCAGCGGCAGCTTTGAACCTGGTGGGGCGCCCCAGGAAGGGAAGGAGCCTGCAGCTCCAAGGGGCAGGTGCCATGGCCACCCTGGGCAACTGTGGCTTGAGATGGGATTGGGCGCCTCAGCCAGAGCAGGGATCTGGAGTTCTGAAGAGCAGGCCCCAAGCGGCAGCAGCAGCTTTGGGCTTTGCGCAGGGCGCTTCAGCCAGGAATGGAACTGGTATCTCTGAGGGCTGGGCGCCTAGAGCCTCCCTGGGTAAGGGCGGTTTGAGATGGGGCTGGGCGGGGACCCAGAACTCAGGGCAGAGACCCGGAACTCCAAGGGGTGAGCACCAGCCGTGGCTTTGGCACTTCAGCCTGGGCAGGGGCGCAGAGCTCCTAGGAGCGGGCGCTGGGGGCCTGCGTGGGCTGGGGCGGCTTTGGGCCTGGTGGGGTGCCACAGGAAAGGATAGAGCCTGTAGTTCTGAGGTGCAGGCTTGGAGGGCCTCCACGGGCTGCCAGGGCCTGAGACTGGGCTAGGCGCCCAGCCAGGGAGGGAGCTGGCAGTGGCGGGTGCTGGGAAGATCCGTGTAGCCAGCACGGGAACCCAGATCTCCACAAGGCGGTATCCAGGGCCTCCACAGGCAGTGGCAGGAGGCTTGGGACTGGGATGAGACAGTATTGCCAGGGAGGCAGCTGGGAGCTCCATGCCGCTGGGGACCGGGGCTGCCTGGGGTGGAGCAGCAGCGGCAGAGGGGCCGAGGTAGCCAGCTGTGCATGGGACTGAGGGGCTCCAGGCCGTGGACCCGTGCGGCTGGCAGTGGGGGGGTGGGGGGGTAGTAAGAGCCTTTATGGGAGCTCACTTATGGAGAATCTCACAGTCCCACCTGTGCTGTTGCCGTCTTACCAGAACTCCAATACCTGACTTTCAACAATGGATAGATTATCTGGAAAGAAAATCAACAAGAAAATATTGGACTTGAACTACACCTTAGTCCAGATGGACCTAACAGACCTATAGAAAGCATTCCACTCAACAGCATCAGAATACACATTCTTCTCAAGCACACCCAGAATATTCTCCAGGATAAGTCTCATGTTAGATCAAAAAACAAGTCTTAAGAAATTTGAGAATATCAAAATAGTATCAAGTATCTTTTGTGACCACAGTGATATGAAACTAGAAATAAATAACAGGATAAATCTTGGAAAATACATAAACATGTGAAGATTAAATAGCATGCTTCCAAACCACCCATGAGTCAAATATGAAATCAAAAGGAAGACTGAAATATATCTCAGACAAATGAAAGTGGAACACAACAAACAAAAACTTAGGGGATGCATCAAAAGCAGTAATAAGAGAGAAGTTTATAGAGAGAAACATCTACGCTTAAAAAAAAAAAAAACTCTTAGTAATCACCACACTGTTGAAATTGACCTTCCATATGACCCAGCAATCCCCCTTCTGGGAATATACCCAGAGGAACTCAAATCATTCTACAAAAAAGATACCTGCACAAACGTTTATTGCAACACTATTCACAATAACAATAACATGGAACCAACTATGCCACCCATCAAACTGGATTGGATTTTTAAAAATGCAGTACATATACATGATGGAATATTACACAGCCATAAAGAAGGACAAAATTATGGAATTTGCAGCAACTTGGATGGATTTGGAGTCTATCATATTCAGTGATCTATTACAGAAACAAAGAACTGAGTACCACACATTCTCAATCATAAGTGAACCCTGAACACCTGTCATAATACTACAAAAAAGGGGTTGGCAGTAGTGGGACACTGCCGGGGGGGGGGCACATAACATCAATAAGGGTGCCTGATCCTAATCCAGCCGAAGTGAGGTACAATGGGAGGCCCCAAATTTCACCTATACCTTAACCACTTATGTACGTAATTCTGATTTGTACCCTACAACTTTAAAATTAAATTAAATTAAAATTTTTAAAGTCTCAAATAAGCAACCTAACTTTATACCTCAAGAAACTAGGAAAGGAAGAACAAACCAAGCCCAAAATTTGCAGAAGAAAGGAAACAAAAAGGATCAGAGCAGAAGTAAATTAAATAAAGACAAAAAAATGAAAAATATAAATGACATTAAGAGTTAGTTTTTGTTTTACACAGCATGGCCGGCGACATTAGCTAGCACTCGCTCTACTTTCTCTAATGGAGAAGCAGCAGACTACAAGAGACTGAATTGTATCTGCCTCTATTTCCAACAGGCTCTCACATTCAACTTTTGCTCATGAAAAGCTGGGGAAATTTTACTAGTGTTTTCTATTTAATGTTAATATAAAATTAAAACCAAAAAAAGGAACCAGAACTTTAGTAACACAGCTGGAACAATTGGCAGCGGAGGCAGTGGGAGAAGAGGTTTAATTTAGTTGATTTTCTGTGGTTGTTGGTTGCTCACTAGTCTTACGGTGATGGAAGTTGCACATTTTTTCCAAGGGACGGAGAAGCTGCTGGAGGTTTGGTTCTCCCAACAGCAGCACGACGCGAACCAGGGGTCTGAGGATCTTTGCAGCATCCCAAGATCTGAGTGGGAAGTATTTCTGAAGGATGTACAGTGCTCAATCATAAGTGTGACAAACACTGACAAGTAGGAAGTTTATTTACTCAACGAGAGTAGCATTTTGTCTCCAAGAGATCTTTTATTTTGAAAACATGTGGTACCACCCTCTTGCTGAAAGCGCTGGTTCCCCTGTTGAAACTGGCTAGGGATTATAGTGACTTTGACCCAATTCAAAGCTTCTTTTATTCTCATACGAATTTCATGGTGGTTTCTCATCAAGGGTATCCACACTGGAGTTTCCAGGAAGAAATAGAGGTTCTTAATGCAGTTTTCCCAAATGGAGCAGCATACTGCATGGAAGGTATCAATTCTGACTGTTGGTACTTATATACTCTGGATTTCTCAGAGAGCTGGGTAATCAGTCAGCCAGATCAAACCCTGAAGATTCTGATGAGTGAGCTTGACCCAGCAGTCATAGACAAGTTCTACATGAAAGATGGTGTTACTGCAAAGGACGTCACTCCTACGAGTGGAATTCGTGACCTGATACCAGGTTCTGTCATTGATGCCACACTGTTCAATTCTTGCGGGTATTCGATGAATGGAATGAAATCAGATGGAACATATTGGACTATTCACATCACTCCAGAACCAGAATTTTCTGTTAGCTTTGAAACAAACTTAAATCAGACCTCCTATGATGGCCTGATCAGGAAAGTTGTAGAAGTCTTCAAACCAAGAAAATTTGTGACCACCTTGTTCAATTATTACAATTTTGTTTTTACCAGTTTTGCTAAGAAGCAGCAACAACAGCAGAGTTGATTAGAAAAAACAAAGAAAAAATGCAAAAAGAGAATACATGTAGAACGTGGTGGCTGCTTTCTATATGTTGATACCGGGGGTCACACTTTCCAAAGCCACCACCTTGTAGTTGCAGAAAGCCCTAGATGTAATGATAGTGTAATCATTTTGAATTTTATGCATTATTATATCAAGGAGTTAGAGATCTTGCATGAATGCTGTCTTCCTTGTTTTGGTATTCTCCACTACTTTTGCTGTGAAATTGAAGTGCATATACAAAGAAACTTTTTACTGTATGAAACTTTACAATATTTGTAAAAACTCAAATTGGTTTATGCAGATTGTAATATTTCTCCAAGTATCATCCAAAATTCCCCACAGACAAGGCTTTTGTCCTCACTGTGTTGGCCTCAGTCTATCTGGGACTGTTCTATTAAATTGCTGCCGGAATTTTACATCCAGTTGCCTCCACTTTCTAGAACATATTCTTTACTAATGTTATTGAAACCAGTTTCTACTTCATACAGATGTTTTTTGCAGTAGCAATTAAAATTTTTCTTTGATGAGTCGAATCCTCTTAAGAAAATGATTCCAGTTCCCCGTTCTCTGTGTTCCTATTCTCAGCCTCTACATCTGTTGTCTGCTAATGGATTTCTTTCCTCACATTGTGTCTCCCCTAAGCCCCATATGAAGCAATACATTGTTAACACTGTGGGTTTACACACTCATCTTAGACCCCAAATGGGGACAGGAGAGATGTCCCTGGGTTTATTTTCTTTTCAGGGCACAGGAATTTGGCCTCCTCTGTATTGGCATGAACTCTTTTGGAAGATTCTGAGTTGATTTGCAGGAAGGCCCATAGAGAGTTGCAGGTTGAGATTGGGGTGTACTGGCTGAACTGTGGAAACCACAGGCAATTCTTTGTCCCTGAATAATGAGATCAGCTTCTAATAAGTGTCACGCCTTTACTAACTTACGAAGTAGGGGTATGAAAGAATTTTTATTTAACTGATTACAGGGGGATTTAGCATAAAGGTCGTACTGCCTTCCATAAATCAAATCAGCTTGGACCATTCATTCACGTTAACTTTTACATTAGCTGCCATTTCCACTAATTTCCATTAATAGTATACTGCAAACTTTGGTTCAAAGCAGAATTGATGTCTTTTTCATCTTGTGATTTTAAAGTTCTGTGACTGTGATGGCATGTGGGTTAATCTGCTCTTCTAACTATGGTGTTACTTTCACCATAACATTTACAAGAATCAAATAAATGACTGCCCAGAATGAGAAGTGTCCAGGTTATTCAGATAAACACCATGAATCAGAATATGTGAGTCAATGCATAAGTAAAACAAAATTTCAAAATACTCAATGGGAAGCTACTAGAAATACAGGCTTTCACAAGTTGGCATCTTTTATCTATATTTGCAAATACTGTGGGATTTAAGCAACCAAAAACAGCAAAGGCGACTGGTTTTATATTTTTTGTCCTCACAATATTTGATAATTTCTGGATTGATGAGGTGATATTTTGCTCCTTCTGTACTTATAAATGAAACACCTTTTAAAAAGTGTTTCCAAACATAAAATCTACTTGGTTTGAAATCAAGTGGTTGGAACACTGTTTTGACTTTTTTTATTGAAAGTTTCATTGAAGAAATGTTCAATCAGTGTGATCGCTTAGATTTTGTACTGAGCACAGCACATAATACTCTGAAGTGCACTGAGGTGCACTGTTATGAAGACAAATGCTCAAGGTGAATTTTGTTCCTGAACAGTATCCCAGTAGAGTTGATGTTTGTGGCTTGAGGTCTGGCTTGTTGGGTTTTTTTCTAATAGGTCTAAGAATTCTAATATTAAACCTGCACAAATTTCTATGGAGCAAAGCCTAGAAGAATGAAGACTGTAGGGTGACTAGTGATCTAGGTTCATCCTAGTATGATAGAAGAGGGACGTTTTGGTACCATAATTTTTCCCTTCATTGGTGTTGGACTAAAAATTAGTTGAAATGTATTTCTGTATCATAATTTAAGCTTCAATAAAAGTTTGATTGTCAGGTAACAAAAAAGAGCTAGTTTTCTGAAAAATGAACAGAATTGACAAAATTTTGGCTAGACTAAAGAAAGACTTAATTAAGTAAAATTAAAAATGAATGAGGTGACATTACAACTGACGCTAAAGAAATATTACAAAAAGGTTATAAGAGACTGCTATAAGCCACTATATGCCAACAAATTGGATAACCTAAAATAAACAGATAAACTCCTAGACACATACAACCTACCATCACTGAGTCATGAAGAAATAGAAAATTTGAACAGACCAATAACAGGTTAGGAGATTGAAAAAGTAATCAAAAACCTCTCAACAACAACAAAAACAACAAAAAGCCCAAGACTGAATGACTTTGTAGCTAAATTATATCAAGCAACAAAATAAGAAATGAAACCAATCCTTTTCAAGCTGTTCCAAAAAAGTAGAAATAGAGGGAATACTTCCAAACTCATGTTATGAGGCCAGCATCACCCTTATACCAAAATCAGACAAAGATATCCCAAGTGAAAATGGCAGGCCAATATTTCTGATGAACATACATACAAAAATCCTCAGGAAAAGTAAGAAAACTGAATTATACACCAAAATAGAATGGAAGTTATCACTGGGATGCGAGATTATTTTAACATACACAAATAAACCCATGTGCTACACCACATTTAGAGAATGAAAAATAAAAACCACATGGTCATCTCAATAGACAAATTAAAAACATTTGAAAAAATTCAACATGCTTTCATGATACAAACTGTCAACAAATTAGAAATAGAAGAAATTATCTCAACATATTATAAGCCATATGTGACAAAGCCACAGCTAACATTATACGCAATGGTGAAAAACGGAAATATTTTCCCTGAAGATCAAGAAAAATACAAGAATACTAACTTTCACCACAGCTATTTATCATGTAATGGAAGTCCTAGCCAAGCAATAAACAAGAGAAATAAATAAAAGACATCCAAACAAGAAAGGTTTCTGTTTGCAAATGACATGATATTATATATAAGAAACCCTAAAGACTCCACCAAAAAACTATTACAGCTAATAAATGAATTCAGTAAAGTTACAAAATACAAAATCAAAATACAATCAGTTGTATTCTTACATACTAACAATAAATTATGGGAAACATAAATTAAGACAACAATTCCACTTCAAATAGCATCAAAAAAATTAAATACTTAGAAATAAACTTAAGCAAGGAGGTGAAAGATGTGAACACTATAATCTACAAAACATTGATGAAAGAAATTAAAGACATAAATAAAAGATAAGATACCCCATGCCCATGAATTGTAGAATCAATATTGTTAAAACATTTATGCTACCCCAAATGATCTACAGTTTCAATGTAACCTCTATCATAATTCCAATGGCATTTTACACAGAAATAGAAAAATATGATTATAATTTTTTATGAAACCATAGAAGATCCCCAAAAGCTAAAGTAATACTTGAGCAAGAAGAACAAAACTGGAAGAGTCACACTTCTTATTTAAAATTGCAATAGAGAGCTATAGCAATCAAAACAATATGGTACTGGCATGAAAACAAACACATAGACCAATGAAACAGAATAGAGAAACTCAAAATAAACCCACACACATACACAATGAAGAAAGAACAGTCTCTTCAATAAATGGTGTTGGGAATACTAGATATTCACATGTGAAAGAATTATATTAGACCTTTAGCTTATGCTATATTAAAAAATCAATTTAAAATGGATGAAAGATTTAAACATAAAACCGAAAACCATAAACCTCCTAGAAAATAAATAAGAAAAAAGCTCCAAGATATTAGTCTTGGCAATATTTTTTTTAATATGACCCCAAAAACACAGGCAATAAAGGCAAAAATAAACAAATGGGACTACATCAAACTAAAAATGTCTTCACAGCAAATAAACCAACAAATAAAGCGAGAAGAAAAACTATGACATGAGAAGAAAATAATTTTAAACCACATATCTGACAATGAGTTAGCATTTAAACTTTGTAAGGAACTCATACAGCACAATAAAAATAGCAACTAACAATCATATTAAAATGGTCACAGTAGGATGACTATAGCAAATGACTAAGTAGTGTATGTTTCAAGATAGCTAGAAGGGAAGATTTTTGAATGTTGTCATCACAAAGAAATGATAAATATTCAAAGTAATTGACATGGCAATTACCCTGACTTGATTATTATACTACATACACATACACTGAAACATCACATTGTACCTCATTAATATGTATAAATATTATGTGTTAATTACACATTTAAAAACTAAATTTAAAAAATCCTTGCCAAAAATGAGCAAAAAATCAGATAGATATTTTTTCCAGGAAAACATTTAAATAGTCAACAGGTTTATGAAAAGTTTTTCAACATCACTAACTGCTAGGGAAATTCAAATCAAAAGAACAATGAACTATTACCTCATAACTGTTAGAATAATTTTTATCAAAAAGTCAAAAGGTAACAATTGTTGGCCAGGATATGGAGAAAAAGATTCTTTATAGTTCATTGTGCAAATGTAAATGGGTATAGCCCCTATGAAAAACAGTATGGAGGTTCCTCAAAAAATTAAAGAAGAAATATTACATAATCCAACAATCCTGTTTCTAGGAATACATTCAAAAGGAATGAAATCAGTATCTCAAAGAGATATCTGTACTCTCATGTTCATTGCAGGATTATTCACAATAGTCATAAAAATGAAAATAAACTGTGTCCATAGATGTGTGAATGGATACAGAAATAATTGTGATACACACACACACACACACACACACACACACGTAGAGAGAGAGAGAGAGAGAGAGAGAGAGAACACGGTAGAATATCATTCAGCCATAAAAAAGATATCCTGTCATTTGTGACAACATGGATCAACTTGAAAGGCATTATGCTAAGTAAAATAAGACAGACAAAGACAAATACTGTATGGTATCACTAATATGTGGAATCTAAAAAAACAAATTGAATTCATAGAAACAGAGAATAGAATGGAGGTTTCCAGAAACTGGGTAGGGTGCAAATGGGGAGATGTTGGTCAATGTGTACAATTTTTCAGTTATTTGATAAATAATTTGTGAAAAGTACATATACAGCATGACAATTATATTTAATAATAATGTATTAACTTGAAAGTTGCTGAGAGTACATCGTAAGCATTCTCACAAAAAGAGGTAACTGAGTTTAATCGTTGTGTCAATTAACTTGATTCTGGTACTCATTTAATGTGTAAGTGTATCAAATCTTCATGTTGTACATTTTGGGCAACCTCCTCAGTCTCCTCCTGCTCTGGAATATTTTCTGTCCTCTCAATAAATCAATAAATCCTACTTTCTCAAAAAAAACCATTTTAAATATATACAATTTTATTTGTCATTTGTACCTCAACAAAATGAATTTTTTTTAAAACAGCATTTGGGCAGCATCTATAGCCTGGTTATTTTCAGACCTATCCTCCCAAGTAATCACTTAAATTGCAAGAATTGTCTTTTGAGAATCTGTAGATAGCTTGTTTTCCAAAACCTGTTGAGCTCTTCAACCTGTTGATGAAATAGGAATTATTGAGTGCTTAAGTAGGCATATAGGGCATAGTTGCAGCCTTTGAGAAGTTTGCCACCTGGTTCAGGAGATAATGAAATTACTTTCTTATTTTCCTGTGATCACTTTATTGAAAGTGTCTTATATTTCTGTTTTTGTATATAATAGTGATTACCAACCATCAGGTTATCGCTAAACCGTCCCACTTGTAGCACTGAAAATTCTATGTCCTAAAAAACTCATCAGCTCTACAAAAAACAGATGGTCAGTCATTTTAGAAGATACTCAGTAGTGCATCCCCCCCGCTTTTTTTAATCTTTATGTAAACCAGAAAAAGGCCAAAAATGAGTTTGTGTATACTATTGATATGAATTGTGTCCTTACAGTGCCTTCTAGGAAACATGTAGAAAGGAAAGAGAAGGCCTAAATTAAAGGGGATCCCTTTACTCTGAAGATTAGTTTTCAAGGAAAACTAGTAGGAATGGATTCTAACTGTTATTTGGATTCAGAGACTCTAATGCCAACACTGATCTGAAGGCAAAGCTCAAGCAGTAATGCGAGCAATGAGGAGTGGCTGTAAATATAGATGAAGTTTTTCGTGCTGGCTGTTCTCTCACCTATTGCTGTGTGGCCCCATTTCTAACAGGCCAGGGACCAGTAAGGGCCCATGGACCGAGGATTGGGGACTCCTGGTCTAATCTTTTCTTTTCAATGTAAACATTGTTTTTAAAAATGTGATTGAGAGGACAACAGCATGCAAATTTTTAGATACCTGAGGGTAGAGAAAGCTTGGAATTTATAGTCTATCATACTCTGTGCTATATCACAACAACAAAGAACTACCTGAAATTACTTATGAAGTCTGTCCTAGGTTATTTGAATAGACTAAGTGGTACCACTTTTGTGGGGGGAGGGCACTTCAATTTTATTTTTGGAAGCAGCCAAAATTTGGTGACAAAGGTGTGAATAAATAGGGTGATTAAACCTGGAAATGCGATTTTGATTTTAAAAATAGGTTGTGCTGCAATAAACATGCATAAACAGGTATCTATTTTGTAGAATGGTTTGAGTTCCTCCAGGCATATTCCCTGAAGGGGGATTGAGTCATACAAAAGGTCAATTTCTAGTGGACTGGATTAAAAAAATGTGGTACATATACATGATGGAATATTATGCAGCTATAAAGAAGGACACTTTGGTGAATTTATAGTCTTTCATACTCTGTGATCTATCACAGAAACAAAGAACTGAGTACCATATGCTTTCACTCATAAGTGGACCCTGAACACCTATCATAATACTACAAGAAAGGGATTGGCAATAGGAGGACACTACCAGGGGAGGGTGGGGACACAACATCAATAAAGATGCATGATCACAATTCAGGCAAAGTGCAGTCCAATGGGAGGCCTACACTTCACCCGTATGTAGATTACTTTACAATAAAAAAATAGATTGTGACTATTAAAATAATGAACAAATTTTTCTTATGTGGCTTGTTTTTATTTATTTATTTATTTATTTATTTATTTATTTTATTATGGTATTATGGGGTACAGTTAGGGGTTAGGCATACAAAAATGCTTCGTTCAGGCACCCTTGATGGTAAGAGGTGTCTCCCCA
>CAUYQG010071899.1:0-19580 GCA_963574415.1 Tarsius wallacei | reverse complement strand
CGGGTTCGAGACCCACCTGGGCAAGCGAGACCTCATCTCTACAATAAATCAAAAAATCAGCCGGGCGTGGTAGCGTGCGCCTGTAGTTCCAGCTACTTGGAAGGCTGAGGCGGAAGGATCGCCGGAGCCCAGCAGGTCGAGGCTGCGGTGGCCAGGAGCGGCCACTGCACTCCAGTCTGGGCGACAGAGTGAGACTCCAACACAAAAAAAAAAAAAAAAAATTATCATATTTGCGCTCTTTTGAAGATAACTGCTTTTGTGGAAAAGACAGTCATTGGAAGCTTTTCTTTTGTCAAACAATTTATCCTTTCTTCAATTGTTATATTATGTACAGGAAAACCTTGGAAATATTGTGGGGTCCAGGTCCAGATCAGCACAATAAAGTGAAGAGTGCAATTTAAAAAAACAAAAAACCTCATGGGGCATTCTGGCTTCATAACAACCCACTATTGAGGGAACTAATCCATTTCTATGAAAACTGAACTAATTTATTCCTGTGAAAACAAATCCAGTCTTTCCAGAGACAGAACCTGCTCACTACCGTGAAAACATCAAGCCATTCATGAGTAATCTTCCCCTAGTAGTGTGCCCAGAGTTGATGCAGTCTTCATGCCCAGCAACAATCTAACAATTGGAACTTGGGTGAAGGTAAAAATTGGAGAACCAAAGGTGTTCTATGCATGTTTTGAAGCCATTATGTCTTACTCAAAAGTGTAGAAATGTAAATAAATGTGCGATAAACAGGTGTCCATTGCTGTCTCTCTGTTGCTTCCCTTACATTATTCAAGCAGTAATGGCAATTACTAATTACAGTTGTCAGGTCACATTCCCAGTAGGGCCTCCAGAATGTTAGGTCCGACCCGCTAGGGGTGTGGATGTCTGGTGTGCGATCTGGTGCCATGTGAAAGACGCAAAAAATTGCACAGAAGTTAGACTAGAAAATATAGTTTATTTAGAAAATAGATGAGAGAGAGAGAGGAGATTCACCTCCACAAAGTAGGGAAGGGAGCCAAAGCTAGGAAACGTGGTGGCCATAACTCAAAGAGTATGTGGCCACACCAGAGTTTAGCAAAGCAATGTTGAATGGCTTTTCAAGCTTGGATGCTTTTAAACATTACCCTTTGATTGGGGCAGGTCATTAAGGTGGTTGGGTGGTGGTCTGCTCCACGTCACCATGAAGGGGCAGGTGAACGAGTGCAGGTACAGACATCAGGAGATGGACAGCAGGCAGATGGGTGGGTTAGCTTAACTTGGGTCTTATGGGTGAAGGCAAATACTTGAAATAAAAAAGCTAAGTAGCACAAAACAAGCTGGGGAAGGGGGTTGTAAAAACAATTATCAATAGTTACCGCTGAAAAACCAGTTCTGTCCTTGGCTAGTGATTGGAGGATAGTAAGTAAACTGCTAGAAAAGCATGAGATTTAGGCAATGTTAAAATGGCTGCTCATTGGGTATATTGAATCCATATCATGTCCTTTCAATAGGTTTAAAAAAACTCAAATGATTTTCATGTTAAAATTTTAGAATTTGTAGAGGAAATCATATATATATATACATACATACATATATATATATATATATATATATATATATATATATATATATACACACACACACACACATATATATATACAAATTTTTTATTTCGAATATGTGGAGTAAAATTCAGAGTTAAGTATACAAATTCTCATTATGCAGGTACCCTTGTTGATGAGGTCTGCCTCCCCTCCCCTGGCAGTTTCCCACTACTGCCAATCCCTTTCTTCCAGTATTACAATAGTTAGTTGTTCAAGGTTCGCTTATGAGTGAGAACATGTGATACTCGGTTGTTTCTGTGGTCAATCACTCAGTATTATAGACTCTAAGTCCATCCAAGGTGCTGTGAAGTTCATAATTTTGTTCTTTATGTCTGTGTCATGTTCCATTGTGTATATGTACTCCTTTTTTTATCTGCCCTCGTTCAATGGGCAGCACAGTTGAATCCATGTTTTGACTATTGTAAATAATGCTGCAATAAACATGTGTGGGCAGGGATCTTTTTCAGAGTGATTTGAGATCCTCCTGGTATACAACCAATAGGGAGATAGTGGGGTCATATGGAAGGCTGATTTTTAGATCTTTTAGGAATTGACACACTATTTTCCACAGAGGTTGTACAGGTTTACACTCCCACCAACAGTGTAGAAGTGTTCCCTTTTCCCTGTATCCTTTCCAGCATTTGTTGCTTTTTGAGTTATTGATGACGGTCATCCAGACTGGAGTTAGGTGGTATCTCAGTGTGGTTTAATTTGCATTTCTTTGATGACTAACAAGGCTGAGCATTTTTTCATGTATTTGTTGGCTGCTGGTATATCTTCTAAGAAATGTCTATTCATATTTTTGCCGACTTATTTTTCAATTTTTAGTTTTATATTTTAAAAATGTGGGGTACGATTCAGGGTTAGGTATACAAATGTTCATTACGCAGGTATCCTTATTGAGGAGGTGTGTCCCTACCTCCCCAGGCAGTTTCCCTCAACTACCAATCTCACCCCTTCCCCCCAAGTGGTTTCCTACTACTGCCAACCCTTTCTTATAGTATTATAATTATTCAAGGGCCACTTATGAGTGAGAACATATGGTACTGTTCTTTGTTTCTGTGAACTTACCAAAATTCTCCATATCTAAATTTTCCAAAGCAAGTAATTAACAATCTCTGTTTCAAAATTCTCTTAATTCCTACACTCAGATTCCCAAATAATTGTTGGCATTTAACAATAAAATCAACAACCAATGTGCATTGTTGAGTGAAAAAGAAAATTTCCCTGAAGTTCAAATATTCTTTTTTTTAACTTTTAATTTTTTTTATTTTAAAGATGTGGGGTACAATTCAGTGTTAGGTATATAAACATTCATTATGCAGGTACCCTTGTTGATGAGGTGTGCCCTCCCTCCCCAGAAGATTCCCACTACTGCCAATTGTTCAAATACTATTAAGAGCAAAACTGCTAGGGGAGGGGCATACCTCATCAACAAGGGTACCTGCATAATCAACGTTTGTATACCTAACCCTGAATTGTACCCCACTTCTTTATAATAAAATTAAGAAACACAAAAAAAAAAAAAAAAAAATAGAGCAAATCAGCTCTAAACTGGTAAATAACAAATTAGTAAGTCTGATTTACAAAGAGAAACATGCAAATGTAATATAACCAGTAGCAAGGATTATATTTTCTAGGCAAATATTGTGAAAGTTCATTATAAAACTCATCTTAATACTCAGCGATTTACTTGTTTTTCTAGTATATATCAAACATATAATTTTCAGCTGGCAAAATGAAAGGTATCAACTTAGGAAGACTCAATTCAACCACTTTCTTTAAATATACACATATGTTAAGTTTAAGGCATTGTCTAATAGATATAAACATCTCAAAAATGCATATACTTTTTAAGATTGTCTATTTGTGACATTGTTAATTATTTGATATTAAAACAAAAGTAAACATGGCTATATAAAATAATGCAAGTATCACCTGCAGCACTTAATAAAGATCAAGAGAAAATATGCCTAAATTTTTTTAGCATTTTCCAGAATCTATTACAAAGCACTTTGTTCTCTCTAGAGTTCTCTACAGCATATTTTTTGTAAAAAAAAAACAACCAAAAGAAATGCACACGTGTGCGCAGATACACACACACACACACACACAATGGAATAGTTCATTTGACTCCAGTATGAACTACAAAATTCAAAGCCCTAAAAAGAAAACTTAAAGAAAGAAAACATAAATTGCATTCTAAAGGTCTTCTGTTATTTTTTTTCTTTCCCAACTCACTAAAAAAAAGTTACTAACTTATCTAAAATTACTATTATATTATTTAGAAACTCCAGGAACACATAAATTATATTTCTAAAAGTACTGAGTTTATTTTAAAGCATCGTATCAATAAACAAAGTCATCTCTTCATTGTATGTTGATTTTGGCAAAGAGTACAGACTTGCATACAATAGACACCATAAAGTGGCTTAAAGTAAAAAGTGATTGTTTTTAGTAATCAAGTAGTATGCAATTACATATCTTCTGTGTAAGTGATTTGGACCATGTTTCTTGTCTTTCTAGATGTCTTTAGAAAGATTATTTTAAGAGTTGCCCCCTTTATCTGATACTTCTGCTTTTTGCTGAAATAGAGGCATAGAAAGGATTCTCTCTCTGTTTAGATTAATACACTCACATGATATATTCCTAAACAAAAATAAAAGGTCAGATATCTGAGAGCTAGTGATATTCATGATCACAAGTTCTTTTAAAGAGGGAGAAACACTAAAATTTATTTTAGCAAAATCCCAAGGAAAACCAATCTTGGACAATGACTGTCAACTTATTTTACAATATTTCATTAAAAGTCTGAGATCTTTGAAAGAGGATGCCATTTAAAACTAATTTGCCATCCCGTTTCCATAATATACACATTCTTATTTCACTGAGGCAAACAAGTTAGAAACATGATTCTATCAAAGCTGTGTAATTAAACAAGGAACTTGTCAACTGTATGACTCTACTTTTTCTTTGTGGAAAGTCATCTATTCTAATCACTGAAATATGCAATGAAAGGTTACATTTAGAAGCATGGAAAATTTATGGTTCAGTACATAGAAGCTTCATCTACAAAAGAATGGGAATGTTATAATTACCACAGAAAAGCACAATGTTTAACATATCATAAACATTACCTGCAAGTACTTTATAATCACAAAAATATCACATCAAAAAGGTACATATTCTTTTTCACTAAAATTAATTAGGCAATTTGAGAATAAGAGACACATTTTTTTTCTCTCTCTCTCTTGCTCACTCTTGCTCTCACTCTTTGTCTCTCTCCTTTAAAAATCGTTAAATGTTGTAGTGCAGATATATTTAGACTGTGGTAATAATAACAAAAGATGTTTTCTTTGTAAAATTACTGAAGTACATAAAATGCCTTGGCAGATAACATACTATCCTATGATATCTACTTAAAATTTTATGTTCATCTCCCATTCTCCTCACCATAAAGCTTATATTTAATTATGTATTCACTTGTATTATTTGCATGCAAAAACACCAACTACTCTATTATGTCAACATTAAGCCTACTTCTTTTGAAGCCAAGATAATTTTGCTATTTTATAAAAGCAATAGAGACTCAGGATGCTTAAGGAAGAATTCTTAAGGATTATGCTTGCTGCTTTGCTTGGGCTTCTGCTTCCTGAAATGAAAAACAAACAAACAAAAAAAGATAAGTTCAAATATCACAGAGCAGACATGCATGTGCATTTCTGTTAGACTACATTAGCTCAAATTATGAAGAATATCCAAAAGCCTACAGAAAAACAGTTGCTTTAAAAGTTATTTAAAAACTGTAGAATAAAGACTGCTTTCTAGAATCATTACTAATGATATAAAATAATTCCATAAAAACATGTGATTTACAGTTATAATTGATGTTTTATATGAAAAAGTCAGCTAGTTTTCGTTTTGTGAGATTTTTCACTAAAACTGAGTGTTCAAAAAACACTGTTATCAAAAGTTAGTTAGGTTTTGGATAATTAAGTTTTAAATTACATAGAAAATGTGTTCTTTTATTGTTACTTTTATGTTTACGACAGTACACACACAAAAAAGATCAGGTTGTTTCCCTACTCCTTTGAACAGTGAGATACTCACCTCCGGCACAGGAACTCTGCTCTATATGTGTGCCCTTGTGCCCAACATACTACTTGACACAAAATAAACTTCAAGGAAATTTGGTGAACTAAATATTGGTGGCAAGAGAGACTTTGGAGAAAGAAACATAAGACTAAGTTGTAGAAATATCTTTCTAGTTGTGTAGATTTGACAGTGTCAGGAGGATCCAAGAGCAGCTGAATATTCCAAAATGGATCTATCATATCAGGTCCAAAAGAAGAAAAAAAAGCGAAAGAGACACTAAATTTTTACCCAAAAAGGAAAAAACGAAGGAAATAAGAAAGCAAGAAAAGATACAGTTATTCATTATTAATACATCTTTTTAAAAAGAGATGAAATGCATCTTCTAAAGCACCTAGTCAAAAAAGAAAAAAGGTCCCTAAGCTCTTTTGGAGCTTCTAGAATAGTGTTTGCTGTCAAAATGAATCACATTATGCATCTGTCTCATTTTAAATAACAAGCTTTCAAGAATTTCCACAGATAACATGATGAATTGTATCAAGAGCCCTCCAAGGCCTAGCATATACAGATGGAGAAACAGTTGTATAATAATATGAATATATCTTAACATGAAGTCTTTCTTTCTATGAGGACCTAACACCACTGAATAACTAGTAATTTGGAAGCAGCTTATGTTCCTAAAGTCACATCCTACCAATCTTTCCTATAATTTTTCATAAATTCCTTAACTCTTATTTACCCTTCTTAATGAAAGAAATTACAAGCACAGACATACAAAACAAAATGCAATTCAAAATTATTTGTAATTTGTCTTTAGAATACATCATATTTAAAATAAAGTATTTCTTTTTAAACTATGTTTTATGTATCAAGCATTTAAAAAATGCTGAGAGCTTTATTAGTACCTAAAAGTAAGTAGTCAATATTTATAAAATTATGGTCATCTAATCAACTAGAGAGCTTTAGAAACAAGCATATGAGGTGCTCCCCTTCCCCACTTCCATTGTAATCATCATTCCATAAATGCACTGGCTTTGAGTCAGATAATTCTAAGTTAAAATACCAGCTCTGCTGTACGATTAATAAATACCCTTAGAAAAATTAAATTATTTTAGTATCAGTTTTCTTCTCTGTGAAATGGCTCTAAGGGCACCCAGCTCACAGGGATGATATAGAGATAAATGATATGTACGTGAAGTGCCTAGCTCAGTGCTTGGCCCATTGCACGCATTCATTCTCTTTTTCTGCTTTTCTCCTCTCTTCTTTTTTGCCTATTTACCGAAACCAAGACCACAGGTAAGTATTGTTAACTTGTAGTCTCTCTTGGAGATGAAGAATAAAATAAATACAGTGGAAATAAGACTGTTTCAAAACTCACAACAGAGGCAGATTCCATAGCCCCTTCCAGAGCAGGGTAATTCAATTAAAGCTAATAAGAACATTTCACTAATCAGCACCCTTTATTTACTCAACATATTAGTGAACATGACTTTTCCTGGAGAGTCATTTTCCTCTCTGTATGAATATCACTAAATTTTAATTTTAGTAAAAATATCAATTATTTTATTTCATATCTGAAAATCATCACCTCCATTTCAAAGAAATGCCAGTGCTACTAAATGCTCTTTTGTATAGATAATCTAGAGTAATTAAAACTAAATATTTATATACTTTGTTTTAAATACCTCAAATATATAAAAGAATATCAAAATTACTTGTCTTCCACAGAAGTATGGCCATAGAATACTTTTACAGTGCATTGGTTTTCAATAATTTTTAAATGTAAACAGAATGTATGCTAATTATTTAGAAAATAGAAAATGGGGGAAAAGCGCGTATGTTAACTATGGTTTCTTTTAGCCTTTTTATTTTATGCACAGTTTTAAAACATAATTAGGATATTAATTATAGTTTAGAATAATTCTATAGCTTATTTTAATATATCCTTTCACAAACTATTATTTATTTAATGACTGCATGAGTTCATTCAGTGAACAAACTATGTTGACCTTGTTGGTGGAAATTTAACTTTTTTTCAAAGTTCGGGATTATATACAATATAACACTTTGATTCACATTTTATCCATTAAGGTCATTCAATGGATGAATTAATTTGGGTAACCTTCCTGGTAAGCATTTAACTAGGTTTTAAAGCTTTAAGATTATAAATGTTAGTTATGTTTTTACCCATAAAACTTTTTCCATGTATCGGATTATTTCATTAGACTAAAGTACCAAGTATGAAACTACTGAATGAAGAAGTATATACTGAAAGGACGAAGCCAAAATGGAGTTACTCTGGTCATCTTGAGTAAGCTAGTTATGTACTCAGGCCAGTGCTAAGTGCATGGCAATAATCATTAACTAAAAGAATAACCAGTTTTCCAGTCACTCCCACCACCAGGGAAGTTTCACTAACATCTTTGTTCCAACAATGTGTTTTCCAGATAACAGAGCAGTCTTTGTCTGTTGTGACTGACCACCTGTGACTGACCACCCATATATCTGGCCACCATAAATCTGGCCTCCAGAGACATGAGAAATGGACCATCATCATGGTTCCAGGTCTCTTATAATCTTGCCCGAGAATGTTTGCTGCCCTCCTGAAAACAAAAACAAAAACAAAAACAAAAACCTTATAAACCCTTAGCCCTAAGCATTTACAATAGATGCTTCCTTTAAATGTCTGGCCCCTTTCCTCCCTTGGGAAGTGAATAAACTCTTTGCTTTCTTACTCTCTCTGCAAGTTTTTGCTTACCTGCAGCACCGACTTAGCATTCTGACCTAACATATACATTTTTGAGGTTCTTGATACATATTTGGCATTCTGGTTTTCAGAAGGAAATGCCAATTTATACTATCACCATTAATATATTAGAACAACTGTTTCAATGCACTTTTTTCAGAACTGAATATTATCATTTTGTTTTATTTTTGCTGATTTCACTGATGAAAATTATATTTCATTTTATCACATTTCTTTTATTATCGGTGCATTTTTCCAATGCGAGTTAACTAATCTATTTCTTATTTGGTATACTTTCTGTTCAGCCCATTCTTTCTTGAAGGCTCATTGTCCTGTTAAAGGGGGGAAACTCTTGAAGAGGAACTGAAGGATTAAAAAAAATCATTCTGTTATCAAATTTATCACTTTTAGTCTTGGCCAAAAAAAAAAAAAAAAAAAAACTATTAAATACTCACATTGAAAATCTCCCTGTCTCCCAATCTCTCCTTCATTTCCACTGTTAATTCATACCTCTTCCTGTGAACCCAATCAATCAGATCCCTCTTGCCCAATCCTTCATAACACCTACTGTTCTTCTACTCTTTTCATACTCCTAGGCTTAAACAATGGTTTTTCAAAAAACACGTTATAACCAAACTTACTGGCTCCCCTATGAGCTTATCAATTCTAACTACAGCTGGGCCCTGTTTAGCTATCCTTCCATTCATGATCTTAGCCTATTCCCTAGCCTATTTTCAACAAGTGAATCCTTTTAACTCTTCTCAAGGTTCTAACGTCCCAAATTTTCTCTCACTACTAGCAGATAACTTTTTCTCCTACTGCACACTGAAGGTAAGATACTTTCATATGTGAACTTCTCTAATCTTTCTACTACACAAATTTTTTATTTTTATCCTTCTTGCCTCATTCTCTCACTATCAGAACACTGCAAGCTCTCTCCTTCCCAAAACTAACTTCTTTTCTGAATCACTCATTTTTCTATTTCCTTGAGGACCTTTGCTTTTCCTAATCACAAGGGTTAAACAGGCCCCAGAGATAGCTTTAATTCTTTTCAGTTTTTAACAGGCACAAGCATCTCATTAATTGCTAAGTCCTGTAACGTGTGATTTTTTTTTGTGCCTCCTAAATCCACCTTTCCCTTTCTAAGATTGCTGTCCCACTTTAGGCCCTCTCAATCATTTTCTGTACTCTTAATGCATCCTCCTGTGAGTCTGCTTATCTCTAATATCTCATTTCTCCAATATTCCACAATCCATACTGCTGCCAAATTTATTTTCTTAAGACAGATTAAATCACATCTTAAAATACAGGTATAATCACATCATTGTCTTTCTCCATTCTCCATCATGACTTTTGGATGCCTATAGGATAAAGTTGAAACTACCTATCACAGCAATCATAATCTGGCCCCAATACATAGCCAATCTTGCCTCCTAATACAGCCTCCTCTATTTAATATGCTCTATTCTGGAGACATCCTGTACTATACTCCCTTAACACACCATCATGTGCAGCTACACCCCAATGCAGTGGTTTCTGTTATTGCTTCTGTGAAAAATGCCTTAGTGTCACTTCAATATTTTGGAATCCCCTACAGCTCAAATGCCATTCCCTCCATGAAACCTTTCACAACCTCTTGAGTAGGAATGTATGATCATTTCCTCCGTACTATTACAGCATTTTATTCACACCAACCTTATAAAATTTTCCACAAAATGTTTTGATTATAGTTATTTGCAGACTATATATATATATATATTCCACACTAGGTATAAACACTTTGAATCTAGAAACTATGCCATAGTCTCTGTATTTGTCTCACCATTAATAACCAGTTAGTGCTTGACACTCAAAACATACTTGTTGAATGGACAAATAAATAAATGAATCCTAATTTTAACTGAAAACAAAGAAAACACACTATCCCTTCTTTCATATTTCCTCTAATCTGCACTGAGCTCTATGACTTAAATTGGGTCTTACTAACTTATTTAAATAACAGTGCCTTATTTAACTTTGCTTATGACTCAAATTATATAAAGCCTAAAATACAACATTTTATCCATGTGAAAAGAAAGTTTGGCAAAGAAACAAAATTTCACAGCGATGTAAACAAAATGCTAGTAAATTGTGTCTGCTGA
This sequence comes from Tarsius wallacei, assembly GCA_963574415.1. NCBI lineage: Eukaryota > Metazoa > Chordata > Mammalia > Primates > Tarsiidae > Tarsius > Tarsius wallacei. Next base: position 9,024 of record CAUYQG010071899.1, on the reverse strand, counting down.
AAACACAGACAACACAGACCCTCAAAACTGGAGAAGGAACTGGAGTTCAAAGAATCTGTTTAACATAAGTTCAGTTGCTAAGAGCAAAGCATAAAGTGATAGAGCAGAGGACATACATTTTGATTAAGCCAGTTTGTCTGGAGAAGACCTACTGTAAAAGATAAAGGCCTTTTAAAAAAGCTCAGCAGCAAAAAGATAACCTAAAAGCAAAATGAAAAGGGTATCATACCTTTGAACCAGGTGGGGCGGTCAAACCTAAAAAGGCATATACTGCATTATTTTCTCTGGCTTCAAAGAAGGCATCATAGTCCTTGGAGAAAAGAAGACAAGAAGAATTAGCAATGTTCAGCCAAAAAAGGAAAAAAAAAGATTTATTCAGAATGACCTTACAGGATCAACTAGCTCCTTAAGGAAAGACAGGCTAATTTCCATGGTGCTAAAATTCTGGAAAGCATAGTAAAGAGGCAAGGCTTCTGTATTCCTTTTTTTTTTTGAGTTGGAGTCTCACTCTGTCGCCCAGACTGGAGTGCAGTGGCCGCTCCCGGCCACCGCAGCCTCGACCTGCTGGGCTCTGGCGATCTTTCCACCTCAGCCTTCTGAGTAGCCGGAATTACAGGCATGCGCTACCACGCCCAGATGATTTTTTGATTTATTGTAGAGATGAGGTCTCGCCAAGTTGCCCAGGCGGTTTTTTTTTTTTTTCCCTCGAACCTGCGGACTCAGGTAATCCACTCACCTCAGCCTCCCAAAGCACGGGATTACAGGCTGAGCCGCCAAGCCCGGCTCTGTATTCCATTTAAATGGGTTAACAGTATGCTGTTCTGCAGGACAGAAACTTCAAAATGCTTTATTCCACATCACACAGAATTTAAATTTGCCTGCAGCTTCCTCCACTTCCCAAAATGGTCTCTTATTTCTCAGGTGCGTATATCTGATGGGAGACTGTGGTTCCAGTTACCCATATTTCTCTTCCACAATTCATTTAGGTAGAGATTTCTTCAGAGCCTATGGCAGACGAGATATTAGCTAAACATGACCAACATCAGAAGAATAGTGAATCTGTGGAATGCTTTGAGGAAATGAATGAGATGTTCATGAAATATGACCAGAAGAGCAACCAAAACACTAAGAGGTTTCAACCTTGAAATACAAGAGAAGCATCACATGACTGAATTTGATTGGGTTTCCTACTGTCATCCTCTAATTCTCCAAGTATTCTCAAAAGTAACAAATAGACTTGCCTAAATTTGATGGTGACTTATACTCAATAGCAAACATTCTTAGAAAACATAGCCATGGTCTACATGTGGCCTTAATTTGTTTGATTTTTAAACACATAAAGATAAGCTTGGCACTTTGGCTGATTTACTAGATTGAAAAGCATTTACTATTTGCTGTCCTCTTTAAAGACTGTCTTGCCAGTAGATTACCAATTGCAGGGTTCTTTTCAAGCACCATCGTTTCTTTTCCAGGAACTTGGAAGATCTGGATATAAAAAGTTTCGAGCTGCTCAAACAAATGATGACGCTAAAAGTTTGAACCTTACCCCAAGACATATCACAAGTCATTTTTCTCTTATTTAGAGTTTCCTTTAACACAACTGAAATTGTTTGGAGCCACTGGAATCTCCACAAGGATTGATTCAAGGCTTCTTTTTGTATACTCTAGATGTTGACAAAAGAATGAATCCTAAACAACAAGCATATATGAGCAGGCTCCTGTACTCTTTGAGTTCACTATCCCAAAGTAGAAAACTAGGCCAGATGCTGTGGCTCACACCTGCAATCCTAGTGCTTTGGGAGGTCTAAGTTGGAGGATTGCTTGAGGCCAGAAGTTGGAGATCAGCCTGGCAACATAACGAGACCCCATAACTACAAACAATATTTAAAAATTATCCCGGTGTGGTGGTGTATACCTGTAGTCCTAGCTGCTTGGGTGGCTGAGGTGGGAGGCTCGCTTAAGCACAGGAGTTTGGGATTACAGTGAACCATGATTGTCTCACTGCTTGTCAGACTGAGCAACAAAGTGAGACCCTATCTTTTAATAAAAGAAGGTGGAACTAACTAGATTCTAACACTAATTTCATATTGAGAAACATGCCTGATATGCTATTCAAGGTAAACAAACAATATATATCATGTCCTTACTCAACCACTTGAAAGTAACCTCAAAAACTAATTAAAAGAATCCAGGAGACATATTTCTTACAATCATTAAAGCAACAAAACAACTCATGTCAGTATTTAGAGCCATGGAAAAGAAAGCAAGTCTTCAACTAGATTGAAATCTGATTATATAATGCTATGCAGGGGACTCTACTTGCCTCTGTTACGTGTATATTGGTGTCAGAGTACATTATCATTGGTTGGTCCCAAACTTAGCATAAACACTCACAGGTTTGTGAACATAAGAAAAGAGAACATTAATTTCTTAACTGAGCATCTACTATATTCCAAGCACTGTTCTTGGTATTAGGAATACAAGAATAAACAAAACAGACTGTGACACAGACTGCCTCTTCTATAAGAATTCTCTTGAGAGGAAAAAAGTAACAATATTTTACGTCTATGGGATTCCAATAACATTGCTTCATAATGTATTAAACCATATACTGGTATCATATTAATTATCATGTAACAGAAATGTGTTTTAGTTCTTCATATACATAATTTAAGCTCTTTCAAAACAAAGATTATCCTTATTGACTTTTTGTCTTCTATAGCAGAGCCTCACACATGTGGATAGGGTAGTAGGTTCATCATATTTCAATCAGGAAATAAGAATCTCAGCCATAATTCAGGGTTTCTCAACATGATGAAATTTTCCCCTCAGAAAACACCTGGAGAAATTTTTGGTTGTTCACAAGCGGATGTGCTATTGGCATCTTGTGAGTAGAAGCAAGAGACGCTACCAAAAATTTTATAATACACATGGCAGGCCCCCAGAACAAAAAAGTGTCTACCTAAGATGTCAGTATTGTTAAGGTTGTGATACTCTGAGGTAGTTTAATTAAAGGAATTTAATATGGAGACCTAATTACAAAGGATTAAAGAGCTGAAAGGTAAACAGGAGATGGAGAGACAACCCAGAAGTTAGCAACAGCAGAAAACTGCAACCACACAGTTAGCTTCAAAGGAAAAAGTGAAGAAGGTGGTATTACAGAACCCCAAAGTTGAGACACCTGGCAAAGGTACCACAAAAGTGATGCAGCCACCGTAATGGACACCTTCAGAAACAGGGAGGAGGGGGTATCATGACTTTTCAACTCCTCCTGTCCCCTAATCTTTCAACCAGTGCTTACTGTTATTGCCCAAACATAACAGGGAACCAGTTAGCAATATGGACTGGAAAATGTAATTTGCAGGTAACCCCCAAATAATATAGAATAGAGCAAAAAAAAAAAAAGAGATTTTTGACTAAATAAAAAATGAACAACACAATGGTTTAATAGAACTTCAGGGTAAGACAAATCTAGGTTTAAATCTTAGTTGCCTCACTACTTACTAGTTATGAGACTTACAAAGTCAGTAAACCTCTTCTAGGTTTCAAATTATTTATCTATAAAATAAGAATAACAATACTTACCTCATTAAATTAGTATAAAAATGGATTGTTATAATGCACATAAAGCATATAGCATAAATTCTGCTATAATTTCTCTATTAATGATTGCTCTTCTCCTTTTGTAAAATAGCAAACCATATATATGTTAAACTCCTAACTCAGCACAAAGCAGGCCCTCTGTAAGTTGGATTCTTCATTAACAAATATGTATTTGATTGAGTCTCATCTCCTGTTCCTTCATATCCATTTTCCCATTTCTCAGTGAAACTTGCCTTATTTCTATAACACACTCCATTACCCTGCAGTGTGGCCTGCAAATAATCAAAAAACCATGTAAATGTGGTTTCTCAAATATACCCTTATAATCTCAAATGTGTTTGCTTTCAAAACCCAAACAATTGAAAATTCTGCTTCAAAGAGAAGAGACTAAGACCACGTATGCTGGCTTAGAGTAGAATGAATGATCTCTGATACCTCTTTCAGTCACTAAGATTCAATGATTCACAGAAATTTCAAATATGCAGGCACTGATGCTTCGTTATTAAAAAGAATAGGTTAAATGCCTCTTCCTTATCTACAAAGTATATCTTTGTATATTGGCTCTATTTGCAGCAACAAATGAAATCTACAGGCCCCTCCACAGAGAGGACAAATTCATTCATAGAGAAAATATTTTATGCCAATGCATTTTCTCATTTTTTATCATACTTTTCTCCTAGATGCTCTGAATTAGCACATAAAAGGTTTTTGCCAAAAACACATTCTTTTCACTTCCATATAAACCTATGAGGTAGGGGGAGAAAAAAGATGGCAGTGGAACCAGTCGGACTGTGTGAGTCCCTGGTGACTGTGAGACATGGACAAATTTTTATGTGTATCTGTTTGTAAGTGGGCATGTAAGAGGCTGACTGAGTGAGAACTCCGGAGCAAGTGGTCAGAGATCTCCTGGTGAAGAGGCTGGTGCCAGCAGCTGCTCTGCTTGAACCCTAGTGCCACCTGGCACACAGAAGCCAAGCGCCATTTTCTAAAACCAACAAACCTTTTCCAGAAGAGAAACTGCTAGGAGTGACAGCCATTGCCATACCGCCTGGCCACTACAGCACCAAGCAGGACACTGGCAGTGAGAGTTGTGGAGGGAGTGCAGTGAGGAAACGAAAGGCAAAGTCCCATTGGAGAAGATGAAACAGGCACCCTGTCACCATCTAGAAAACTAGGCAGGGAAGTACTCCAGCTTGCTCATCACAGAGCAATAAACCTGCTTTCTGTGACTGGCAGGTTAACTGGTTGTTTGTGACCCACAGGGAATATCCCAAAAGCACAAACTTTGGAGAGATGGAATGAGTGTGGAGAGACAGAATGAGTGCGGAATCTCAGGTGCTCCACTCCCTACCCTGATCCAGCCATAGGACAAAGAGTGTGACCAGAAAAGGACAAGGAAGACCTCCCCAAGAAATCAGTAGTGAGTCCTTGGCTGACCCAAGCCCCTCCTCCCCAGCAATCCTCTGAGTACCAGACTCACACTGCTGGGGTACAACAGAGAAGGAAGAACTCAGGTGGAGCCTGGATGGCAGCCACACTAGGAGAGCTCTACTCTGGGATAAACCTGACTGGGATGCCTACCACCAGCAACTGGAGAGGACATGATCCCACACCTCCCCACTGGAGGGAATCCCCTTGACCTTGTGAGAGTGGAAAGGGAGGACTGTTGTCACACCCACCTCCACTGCCCCCTCCTCCCCTCCAGGGCCACGGGCCAAGAAGATTGTGAATGGGGCTACAGCCCCACAAGAGACAGCAGGGGGCTTACCTGTGAGCATATCAGAAGAATAATTACAGAAGCTGCCACAAAAGGACAGTTAGTGCCTAGAAATAATTTTTAATTCTTTTTTTCTTTTTTATTCTTCTTTTGTTTTGGATTAGGGTATGTATGTGAATATGCATGTGAGGAGTTGATTTGCATTCCCCCTTTTTCTTTTGTTTTTGTTTTTGTTTTGTTTTGTTCTTCTTTTGTTTTTGTTTAATGTGTGTGAATGTGTATGTGAGGGTTCAATTTATGTCCCCCCCCCCTTTTTTCTTCCTCTTCCTTGTTGTGTATGTGTGTGTGTTTGTGTGTTTGTGTGTTGGGGTTTGGTGGTTTTTGTTTTTTTGTTTTTTTGTGGTTTTTTTCTGTTGATTTTGATTTTAGTTTTTCTTTTTTCCTTTTTTGGTCTTGTTTTTGCATTTGTTTTTCTATGGCTTGTTTCATTTTTTATTATTTCTGTTTATTTTATTTCATTCTAATTTTCTCCTCATTACTGTTACTTTATCTTGGACTCAGGGGATACACACATGTACCCCCCTGCATCATTATATAGAATGGTTGTGAGGAGTGGGTCTCAGGAGGCCCATACATCAGTCAGTGAACACTGTAACTTGCAAGTAGTTTCTGAATCCTAACTCCTCACCCTCTACCTTATTGGACTCTCAAAACTACAAGAAACAGCAAAGCCTCCCACCCTCAGCTGTTTCAAAACAGAGCAAATTTGGAGGTTCTGATCAGGGCAAAATAAAGGACTGAGCAAACAACAGAAATGAAATCTCTGCCCACTACCACTAAATAACAAAATTAAAGAGGAAAGAGGGAGATCTGTCACAAATGAGGAAAAATCAATATAAGAACACAGGTACAGCCGGGCATGGTAGCGCATGCCTGTAATTCCAGCTACTCGGGAGGCTGAGGCGGAAGGATCGCCGGAGCCCAGCGGGTTGAGGCTGCGGTGGCTGGAAGCGGCCACTGCACTCCAGTCTGGGCGACAGAGCGAGACTCCAACTCAAAAAAAAAAAAAAAAAAAAAAGAAGACAGGTAATACCCAGTGTACCAAAGAGGCGGCCTTAGAGCCCCAAAACTGGAAATCACCAACTGTTGTCCCCAGAATACAACAGAGACTAGGGAATGGATAGAAGGAGTGAATAAGACCCAAGAAAGACAAGATGCAACACTGAAAGAACTTTTAACAGAGATTTTTGCCATAACAACTCCATCCAGAAAATAAATGATAAGCATGGAAAGCAGAATCATCCAAGCAGAAGAAAAAATCTCAGAGCTTGAAGAAGAAAAAATAGAATTAACCTGATCTGTTAAAAACATAGAAAAAACACAGAAAGAAAGAACAAAGCCTCCAAGAGATGTGCAATTATATCAAGAGGCCAAACTTATGTCTGATTGGTGTCCCAGAAAAAAAAGGGGAAATGGAGAACACCTTGGAACAAATATGCCAAGAAGTTATCAAAGAAAATATTCCACATCTCACCAGAGATGTGACCATGCAAACACAAGACATTCAGAGAACCCCCACAAGATATCAAATGAGAAGACCAACCCCTAGATACACAGTAGTTTACCTACACAAAGTAGGTATAAGAGAAAAAAATCATAAAGGCAGCAAGAGAGAAAGGTCAGACTACCTACTGGGAAAGACCAATCAGAATAGCAGCAGACTTATCAGCAGAAACACTACAAGCTAGAAGGGATTGGAGTTCAATTTTCAAAGTTTCCAAAGTTAAACAATTCAACCAAGAATTTCCTACCCAGCCAAGCTCAGCTTCATCAGTGACGGAGAATTAAAATCATTCTCAGACATCCAATCCCTTAAAAATTATGCTGCTTCCAGAGTAGCTCTACATAAGATGCTCCAGAAGGTGTAACCACAGAAGGAAAGAAAGAAAGAACAACCATGCACTTTCCATGAATACAGGAAAGCAAAATCAGCACAACACACCTAGTGACAGCAAAATTGAATATTCACTCATATATCAATCCAAAAGTTAAAAGAAAACAAAATCACCTTATAGAAGCCTCATGACGGGAATAAACACCAACATTTTAATAACCAATCTGAACGTCAATGGATTAAATGCACCACTGAAAACACATAGAATGGCAAATTGATGCTTGACCAAATGGACTTAATAGATACCTACAGAACATTCCACCCAACAAAACCTGAATATACATTCTACTCATTACCACATGGAAAATACTCCAAGAACAACTATATCCTCAGCCATAAATCAAGCATTAAAAAATTTCATAAGATCAAAATACTACCATGCAACTTCTCAGACCACAGTGGAATAAAACTAAATATTACCACAAACGAAATCCTCCCAAACATACAAAGACATGGATACTAGACAGCACAATGATGAACAAATCCTGGATCAACACAGAAATCGAACTTCTTGGAAACAAATGAAAACAAAACATATCTTATTAAAACCTCTGGGATGCCATGAAATCTGTACTAAGAGGGGAATTTATATCTCTACAAACAAACATCAAAAAAATAAAAAGATCACAAGTTAACAGCCTAACAAATCACCTAAGGGAGCTGGAAAGGCAAACCACCAAACCTATAACTTCAGTAGAAGAATCCAGATAACCAAAGTAAAAGCCCAAATACAGGACATAGAAGACAAAAATATCGAAGAAAAAAATCACTGAAACAAAAAGCTAGTTCTTTGAAAGGATAAACAAGATTGATGGATCCCCAGCCAGACTAACCAAGAAAAAGAGACAAAGAGCCCAAATAAACACAATCACAAAAGCAAAGGGTCAGGTCACAACTGGCCCTGAAGAAACACATAAAACTATCAGAAATTACAATGCACACCTGTATGGAAACAGATTTGAAAACCAAAATGAAATGCAGAAACTTCTGACATCACACAAATTTCCAAGATTGATACAAGAAGAAACAGAGACCATAAATAGACCAATAACCCACGAAATTGACTCTATCATAAGAAAACTACCTACTGGCCAGGCTCGGTGGCTCAGCCTGTAATCCCAGCACTTTGGGAGGCCGAGGTAAGTGGATTGCCTGAGCCCGCGGGTTCAAGACCCACCTGGGCAACTTGTTGAGACCTTATCTCTACAATAAATCAAAAATTAGCTGGGCGTGGTAGCACGCTATAGTTCTAGCTACTTGGAAGGCTGAGGCGGAAGGATCACTGGAGCCCAGCAGGTTCAGGCTGCGATGGCAGGGAACGGCCACTGCACTCCAGTCTGGGCGACAGAGTGAGACTCCAACCACCCCCCCAAAAGAAAAGAAAAGAAAACTACCTACAAAAAAAGCCCAACACCAGATGGCTTTCCTGCAGAATTCTGCAAAACATACAAGGGGGAGATGATGATATTAATCCTATTAAAAATATTCCAGGCAATTGAAAAAATATTCCAGGCAATTGACAAAGACAGAACTATCCCCCAAAACATTTTATGAAGCTAACATTACACTAATACCAAACTGGGAAAGACCCAACAAAGAAAGAAAACTAGAGCCGGGCTCGGTGGCTCAGCCTGTAATCCCGCGCCTTGGGAGGCTGAGGTGAGTGGATTGCCTGAGCCCGCGGGTTCGAGACCCGCCTGGGCAGGCGAAACCTCATCTCTACAATAAATCAAAAAAAAAAAAATTAGCC
>CAUYQG010071898.1:0-100474 GCA_963574415.1 Tarsius wallacei | reverse complement strand
GCCCATTGAAAGAGAACTGGATAAAAAAATGTGATCCAACCAGGGCTCGGTGGCTCAGCCTGTAATCCCGCGCCTTTAGGAGGCTGAGGTGAGTGGATTGCCTGAGCCCGCGGGTTCGAGACCCGCCTGGGCAAGCGAGACTTCATCTTTACAATAAATCAAAAATCAGCCAGGCGTGGTAGCGCGCGCCTGTAATTCCGGCTACTTGAAAGGCTGAGGCGGATCGCCGGAGCCCAGCAGGTCGAGGCTGCGGTGGCCGGGAGCGGCCACTGCACTCCAGTCTGGGCGACAGAGTGAGACTCCAACTCAAAATAATAATAATAATAAAATAAAATAATAAAATTAAATTAAATTAAAAATAGAAGGGTAGAGAGATCAAGGCCATACTCCAGAGCTCTAGTCCCAAAAAAAACCTCACAGAAGGGGCCACTCTTCACTGTTTCTCCTCACTATACATGGACTTGTCCAGGAGCACAACTTAAGTAGCAGGACATGAAGTACATGTGGTCTTTCTGTGTCTGCTTTAAATTCTTTGATATACTAATTCTAAAGCACAGTAACTCTAAATTTTGATTGGAGTAAGGTAAAAGCTTCATTTCACTAAAAAATCTGGTATGGTAATTGAGAAAGAAATTTATCTCTTCAATGCCTAGAGTATTTTATCTTTCAGAGCAAAATGGGGAGTTAAAAATGACGTGATAAAAAAACAACTCTTATGGTTGGGCACGGTGGTGCGTGCCTGTAGTCCCAGCTACTGGGGAGGCTAAAGTGGGAGGATCACTTGAGGCTACGAGTTTGGACAAGCCTGGACAACATAGTGAAATCCCATCTCTTAACAACAACAAAACACTTCTAGGAGACTTTTGTGCACATATCAAGTAAATACATTTGACGTTTTAAAAAAAAATCCTAGCTGGGCTCAGTGGCTCAGCCTGTAATCCCGCGCCTTGGGAGGCTGAGATGAGTGGATTGCCTGAGCCCGTGGGTTCGAGACCCACCTGGGCAACTTGGCGAGACCTCATCTCTACAATAAATCAAAAAATTAGCCGGGCATGGTAGCGCACGCCTGTAGTTCCGGCTACTTAGAAGGCTGAGGCGGAAGGATCACCGGAGCCCAGCAGGTCGAGGTCTGTCTGGGTGACAGAGTGAGACTCCAACTCAAAAAATAAAAAATTTAAAAAAATTAAAAATCCTTCATATACTGTTTCCTCTGCTTATTTTTCCCCAAAGTGTCTCTTAGAAAAAAAAAAGTATATTTAGTAGTTATCTATTCAAGTGTTTATAACTTAACTACTGAAAACATAATGTGATCTAGAAATAAGTGATTATGAATACTATATTTTATATAAAAGAGTTCTTCCCAAAAAAGAGTGAACAGCTCAGAATTATGTTGGAGAGTGAGACTCCAACTCAAAAAAAAAAAAAGAAAAAAAAGAACTATGTTAGAGTTACCCCCCTCACCTAGGAAACTCATCAATTTTAATTAAAAGGACACTTGTAACATGGAAGAGCTATACACATCAGTGAAGAAAGGGTGCCAGCCGGTAGGAGCCACTAAGTTACTTTTTCACATATGTACTATGCATATTCATGAGGGAGGCTAGAAATATTCAGGTATAGGTTTTCCTACACTTGAATTTTCTCATGTTCACAAAACAAGAAGGAAAGACAAATTAACGTGCAAAACAGTATCAGCAACTTTCAGCCACAGCATCAAAATAGGAAGTTAGCCAGCAGACACTTTGCAGCCAAGCTAGATCTTAAACAGAAAATCTCTTTTGTACAAAGAAAAATGTTTCGCTTTTTTTTTTTAAAAAAAGGCTGTAACTGGCAAATTTTTTTTCCTCAGTGTTCGCCCCAAAGTTCAGTGTTGTAACTTCCTATTCAAGATGCCTACTGCATTAGCCGTATTGAATGCAAACGTTCATTAATGCAAATGTGCTTCCAATGCTACATGGCAGAAGGATCTTCTCTTTCTAACCTTACTTTCACCCCTTTTCTTCCCATGATTTTTTTCCTTTCCTTTTTTTTTTTGAGGCAGGACTTCACTGTCACCCAGGCTGGAGTCCAGTGGCACCATCACAGCTCACCACAGTCTTGACCTCCTAGGATCAAGTGATCCTCTTGCCTTAGCCTCCCAACTTCCAAAGTTTTCTAAAGAAAATCAAAGTATTTTCCAGCATCGACTCTTATCTAAGTTTTCAAAAGTAGAAGCAAAATTTCGCTTGGATTTTGGAGTCTGAAGGGAGTACATACCCCAGATGATATTAAATTATATCACTAACAGCAATAATATGGTCAAAACACTAATTTCTGCCTCATCTCTCAAGATTTTAACATTAACTTCAAAATGACATCTTTAAAAAAAATCTCAAACCCTAAAAACAGCGAGTTTACTTGATCATCTTTATCATAGGTGCAGCAGTTAAGGCCATGACTTTGCATCCTCGGTCTACCACTTACTCACTGTGTTACCTTGAGCAACTTATTTCACCATTTTAAAGTTCAGTTTCAACTGTTTACCAGTTGAAACTGGTAAACAGCTAGTCCCTTTCCTCCATAGAATTGGCTGTGAAGATTAAATGAGATGATTCACATAACGTACTGGGCATAGTAAAAGATTAACAGAAATTAGTCACATACATCTCTACCTCTGTCAATATCTTTATTTACATCTTTTATAAAGTACAGGAAAACTTCATTAAAATTTAATTCTCTATTTTGAAACTCTCAGGGATTAGGCTGAAATATAATGCTGCTTGATGGAAAAAGGAATCCATAAGCCAAAGACTGCAAGAACCTATTCAGGAATACAATTTATTTATGAAAGAACTGATTATTCCACCGACATTCTAATTAGAAATCTACCAAAAGCTTAACTTCCTAGCTAATTAGCTGTATTCTCAAAGTAGTACAGTTTAATAAAGTCACAATATTTACTTTTAAAAATGTAACTGTCCTTTACTTCATCCAAATTAATGACATTTTTTGTACATGCATCTCCCTGAAACCCAAAAATGATAAATGCATATTTCAGAATTAGAAACACAAGTCTTTCTTAAATCTAAAAGTGTCCTGTTTAATTATTACAATATACTGTTTAAAATGCTCTGGGTGTATAAAAAAAAGGCAGTTTCCCCAAGACTAGATGGCTAAGGGATATGAAGTCACGAGATTAGCTGGGTTGGTGCCACTGATGGACTCAAGATGCGTGCTGGTGGCAGCGGTCACTTTGAAAGCCCGTGTGGAAATGGACTGTTCCCACCAACCTCACTGCCCTCCCCAGGGCTTTACTATGGTTGACCAAATATGCCACCAACTTCCTCTTCCCTTATTTTTATTAAGGCAGACCAGAAGCTACCAGTCTTGGCTACCCGAGAACACAGCTCCTCACCTGCCGAGGTGTTCTCACAAACATCGGAACAGGCTGACCTGCACTGCCAGTGAAGCAAAGCCCAACTGGGCTACCTTCCCATCATGCGTTTTTATTGGCAGGAGAAAATGCTACCGATAGAGAATAAACCAAAACTCTTTCAGGTGTGTGGTATTTTTAACTACCTCTTGTTTAACTATACTGAATCTGTACTGGTCAAAATTTCTTGAAAGTAAAAAGGAAGAATGAAAAATAGATGTAGGCAGTCCTACAAATTCTAATATGCAATGTGAAACTGAAGCCTAAACATTCATTTTTAATTAGAAAAATCCTTATTTACCTCCATCTACTTGAGTGTACGTGTCATTTTTGCTAACAGGGTTTAAAATTACTTTTTAAGCTACGACAGTTATCTTTTCAATATTTAACACACCAGGTATGTTGGGCATGGTTGGACTATTAACACTATTTAGATATCAACTATCCCCTTGCTGTATAAAAAAAAAGTAACTGGTGGTTAGAATGTATTTTGAATAACTGAAATATTTACAATAGGGAAAGAAAATATAATTATTTGTTCTAATTATGATATTTTTCTTCCAGAGTGGAATAAATGTAATATCTATTTGCCTAAATGATTAACTCTCTCATGAGGGGAAAAAGACTCTTAAAAACGTAAGTCTGGTCAAGTTCCAAATATCAAGAACAAGATAATTATATGTTTGAGTTACAGTCACAAAATTTCTGTCTTTTAATGTAAACATGTTAATTTCAGAGGTCATGATTTGACCCAAAAGATATCCACATTCACACAATGAGGCATATTATAAAGGAATTGGGGGCTTTAATGTTATCAGTTTGAATTACAAGTAAAAAAAAATTTTTTTTTTTTTTTTTTTTTGAGTTGGAGTCTCTGTCGCCCAGACTGGAGTACAGTGGCTGCGCCCGGCCACCGCAGCCTCGACCTGCTGGGCTCCGGCGATCCTTCTGCCTCAGCCTTCCAAGTAGCTGGAACTACAGGCGTGCGCTACCACGCCCAGCTAATTTTTGATTATTGTACAGATGAGGTCTCACCAAGTTTGCCAGGCGGGTCTCAAACCCACGGGCTCAGGGAATCCACTCACCTCAGCCTCCCAAGGCGCGGGATTACAGGCTGAGCCACTGAGCCCGGCTTCAAGTAAAATTTGTCTATCATGTTTCCTAAGAAGCAGATTAAACCAGGCAAAAATTTCACTACATTAATTTTATCCCATTATGCTTTTGTTCTTATAAGGTCAAAGTCTTTTGCAGCTAGAGAATTCTAGCTGGAACAATAAACTGCACAGGGCTTCTTAGATCTAATCATTTTAATTACCTTTTTATCCACTTTTTAAAAATAAGGGTTTTCACTGACCTATAATCGAGGTCTAGTAACCAGGACAAATGAAATAGTGCTTTATTATCACTATAAATTGACAGAGCACATAGTGCTCTCTCTGTCAGATTCTTGGCAATGCTACTACCCCCACATACTTCAATCCCCTTCCTTAATGGTTGACAGATTAAAAAAATGAAACCAAAAGCTAATCTCTAGGACAAGAAGCCATGCTTGCCAAAAAATCAATTTGGCCAATATTCTTAGGCAATGCGAAACGAGCCTAGCTCTTAGGACGTATCTCAAGATAAATTCACATTGGCATATTCTAGCCAGATTGGTATTTTTATAGTGCAATGGAAGCACACTTTTAATCCACTACCTCTCTACACCAATTACATAACCACATTAAATGCATTCTGAGGGCAGGGTGTCTTCTGAGCCACAATTCTTTCTGCTCCAAATTCTATGGGCAAGTTTTTGATTTTGAAGAAATACTCAAAACTACACCTAAAGCTTATGCTAAGGGTTCCACCCAGGTTCATTCTGTTTGGTTAACCTTTGCAGGAAACCCACTAGAATCGGCTAAACAGAAAGAACTGACTTGTAATTAGTACTTATTTTAAGGGATTTGGGGACAGTAGAAGACTTGAGCCTCACATCCCCAGTTACAGCCTCTTTCTCAACATTTTTCTTTTATTAATGCAGAAAAAAATTACAGACTTGCCTTGTGAGGTCGAAAATAGAGATACAGGCTGAGAGGAAGAGGAAGAAACAAAGGAATCTGAAAGAAAATATACAGCATGAGAATATGACCACCTCACACAGGAATTTTAACTTTTTCTTTGTTGGCAGGGAGGGGAGCCACGCATCATAATTTCATTGGGTTTGGCAAGGGGGAAAACCCAAATCTTTATTCCGAATTATTGTTTTCACTCACCTGGCAGCAAAACCTTATTTTATTTGCAAGCTGCATTTCTGAAAGTTAATCAATTTCATTTTTTTAAGCCAGACATTCTCACCTTCAAAGAAAGAAAAGAGAAACCCCTAGCACTTAAAGCCAAGCGTAACCTCAAGCACAGATGATGTCCCTCTGCTACTCTGTGTGGGAAGGGCAAGCACGTATCTGAAGACCATTTGCTTTTAGCCACTTTCAGCTGCACTTTGGGTTAGTCACTAACAGGAGCATTTCAAAAATATCTCATTGGCAAATATGCAAAGTCGATCTGGAAAATAGGACTCCATGAGAAATTATCTATCTTCTAAAATTACACTCCTCCAAATTTGGCATCCTATATCACACCTTAAAATGCACATACTCCTTAACCCAAATTACACTTCTAAGGATTTATGCTCTAAACATGTGCATACATGTACAAAGATATGAGTATGAAGAGATTCATAAGAGCACCGGTTATAAATACTAGGAATACTGTAAATGACCATCAGTGGACGACCAGTTAAAAGTTACATCCCCATTCGCAGATGACCGTCTTCTGGGTCGGGGTTTCCTATGTAGCAGAGCAGCTCCCTTGCCACAATCAACCGCAAGTCAGCTCTCGACACAAGGGTTCGTTTAAAGAAAAAAAGTTACGTCCAAACAATGAAATTCTTGCTGCCATGAAAAAGAATGAGATACAGCCACATGGTCATCCCTCAGTATCTGTAGGGTACTGGTTCTAGAATCTGCATTACAAAATCTGCAGAGGCTCAAGTGCTATATATAAAATGGTATGGTAGTTGCATATAACCTACACATATCCTCCTGTATATGTTTAAGTCATTTCTAGATATTTAAGATAACTAATACAATGTAAGTGCTATGTAAATGGTTGTCATACTATATTATTTTAACTTAATTTTTTAATAGATACACAGTTTCATTATATTGCCCAGGCTGGTCTTGAACTCCTGGGCTCAAGGAATCTTCCCTCCTCTGCCTGCTGAAGTGTTAGGATTACACATGTTAGTCACCATGCCCAGCCTGTATTGTTTTTTAAATCTGTATTATTTTTTATTGCTGTATTTTTTTACTGTTTTAAAAAAATATTTTCAATCTGCAGTTGGTTGAATCCACAGATGCAGAACCCATAGATACAGACGAGGGCCGAATGTATATGTAGATATAGTCCATATTTGTATTAAATTTAAAAAGCAAAGTGCAGCAGTGCATTCAGTGTGCCCTCATTTGTTAAACAATGAAGGGACCAGCAATAGGGATTGCAAAGTCTGAGGTGGAAAGGAGATGTGCTTTTTCAGTAGTTTTTGACCCTAAAAAAAACAACTCCAAGAATATAAATGATCTATTCAACAAATACGGTAAAAAAAAATTAATAAAACTAGCCAAGTGAAAAGCAAAACCCTCAAAAAATATCCCTTAATAATACTGAACTCACACATTAGCTCCCTTTTTTCTTGCAATTATTAAAATACTTTTACAGGGCAACCCCTTCAGGTCCCCTCTCACTGTGGGAGCTTTTCTGTCCTCTTAATAAATCCTGCTTCTCAAAATAAAATATAAAATAAAAAAAATTTTTAACAAATATTAGAAATATACTTAAAACAAGAAAATTGCTTTAAATGATCAGGCTACAGCTATATCCGTAAGTTTCCATTTTTTTAAAGGTAGGGTCTGACCCTGTCACCAAGGCTGGAGTACAGTGGCACCATCAAGGCGTACTGTAGCCTCCAACTCCTGTGCTCAAGAGATTCTCTTACCTCAGCCTCCAGAGTAGCTGGGATTACAGGCACACACCACCACACCAACTCGTTAAAAAAATTTTTTTGTAGACACGGATTCTTACTATGTTGTCCAGGCTGGTCTCAAGCAATCTTCCCACCTCAGCCTCCCAAAGTATCGGGACTACAGGTGAGAGCCACCATGCCCAGCCAATTTATGAAAACTATTTAAGCAACAAAAATACAGCATAGTAACATTAAGGCAGAATTTAGTGGCTATAACTCACTACCTCAAAACCAGAATTTTTATTTATTGATTTTATCTTAGAGTAGGAGTCTCACTGTTGCCCAGGCTGGATGGAGTACAGTGGCACGCTCATGGCCACCGCAGCCTCAACCTGCTGGGCTCGGGTGATCCTTCTGCCTCAGCCTCCCAAAGTGCTGGGATTACAGGCATGAGTCACCCTGCCCAGCTAAGACTGGAATTTTATAATTCACTGTTTATAATGTTTCCAGATGGGTTCATTTCCCTATGCACTTACCATCAACATTAAATCCCTGCCAATGATGAGTTTAAATCTCAACAAACCTGAAAAACCAAATGCTTCAAGTAAGCCCGATGCCAAAAAAAGATCCTATGAATTTGCAAGCTGTCTGCCTTTTCACCTCCACCTACCACTCCTTTCTAATGGAAAATTTCAACATACAAATTTTTATGCGTGGCATCTGTTCTGATACAGAACACAGATAACCAGTAGTCGTTTGCAACAATATTCCAAGAGGTCTCTGACTTACAAAACCACACTGAATACTCCATGTTTACTGACACACCAGAATGGTGATCTTAATCCTCAAATGCTATTAATGAAAACGTTTTCTTTAAGTAGATAGGTCCAAGCCTTGTGTTAGTACTGGAATACAGTGCCCACAAGCAGCTGAAAAAGAAACACAAACCAGTAAAACTGTGAAATAAGCTGTGGGAATGCAGCAGAGGCAGCCACCAGGGCAAATTAAGAATGTTTCAGAAGATATGGTAAGTCTGGTCTTAAAGAAAGTTCATCAGGTGAACAAGATACGGAAAGTAATCCTGGAGAGAAGGAATAACTGGCCAGACACCAAATGGCTTTAAGTACCATGTAATGAAATCTGGATCATATCCTTTGGGCAGTAAGAAATCACTGAAGGTTTCTAGGAAGGGAACGACAACATCATGTGTCAGAAAGAACTCTGGCAGCAGGGCAGAGCATGACCTGAACTGAAAAGCTCCTGCATAACTGTGGCAAGAGATGAGG
This sequence comes from Tarsius wallacei, assembly GCA_963574415.1. NCBI lineage: Eukaryota > Metazoa > Chordata > Mammalia > Primates > Tarsiidae > Tarsius > Tarsius wallacei. Next base: position 91,776 of record CAUYQG010071898.1, on the reverse strand, counting down.
GCTTGCACTAAGGCAGCGAGGATGGAAATGAGGGGAGAGTTGACAAAACAGAACAGATAGGTCCTGGAATCACTTGACTGGATACTGGACACTGAAGAAGTCAAAGATGGCAGAGGTACTAAGTGAAATGCCATGGTTGGGAACACAGAAGGATTGCTTACATTATTAATTTCAATTAAAAAAAAAAAGTAATCCAGACGCGAAAGGATTGCCTGAGCCCAGGGGTCCAAGACCAGCCTGGGCAACTTGGTGAGACCTCATCTCCACAATAAATCAAAAAATTAGCCAGGTGTGGTGGCGCATACCTGTGGTTCCAACTACTTGGAAGGCTGAGGTGGAAGGACCGATCACCTGAGCCCAGCAGGTTAAGGCTGCGGTGGCTGTGAGGCGTGCCACTGCAATCCAGTGTGGGTGACAATCAGATTCCAACACACACACACACAAAGTTGTCTAAGATATACCTCAGTGGAACCTGTTGCACAAGCAGCTCAACAATACAGACAGCCTCAGCAGAGAGGTAAAGGTTGTTGATAAATATCAGGGAGTCAATATTTGGGTGAGAATTGACATCACTACAGTCAATAAATTCACCCAAGGAGAATCACAGAAGTTTTACAAAAGAGTCTAGAGATATGCCAATATTTAAAGGGAAGCAAGAAAGAAGAACCAGTAAAAGAGATAGAAAGGAATCAACGTAGGAAAAAAATGGGTGTCACTTGGAGAATGCTTGAGAGTGGTTAACAAAGTCAAAGTCATAAGATAGTCAAGTGAAGACTATGAAAGGGTCACAAAAATTAAGCAATCAGGGCCTGGCTAGGTCTGGTTACTTGAAAGGTTGAGGTGGAAGGATCGCCTGAGCCCAGCAGGTCTACGCTAGGGTGGCCATGAATATGCCACGGCACTCCAGCCTGGGCGACAGAGTGGGACTCCAACCAAAAAAAAAAAAAAGAAAATGAAGTAATCAGGCAACTTGGTACTGACGACTTCAACTAGAGGGGAAGAATAAAGGGCACAGACACTGAAGACTGTGGGGTAAAAGAAAGCTGAAATAGCTGGGCGTGGTAGCGCGCACCTGTAGTTCCAGCTACTTGGAAGGCTGAGGCGGAAGGATCGCCGGAGCCCAAGCAGGTCGAGGCTGCAGTGGCCAGGAGCAGCCAATACACTCCAGTCTGGGCGACAGAGTGAGACTCCAACTCAAAAAAAAAAAAAAAAAAAAACTGGGCAGCAGCTAGAGGGAGAGGCCAAATTGAGAGACTTTTAGAAATGAAAATGACTTAAGCATATTTACAGAGAAAAAGAGGGCCAATGGAAGCAGAGAGTCTGGAAATACATTTAAAAAGAAACAATACCTGCTAGAACAAAGACCAGGAATTGCTAGAAGATTAAAAAGCACAAGTGGACCTGCAGAAAATGTAATTCCAATAAAAAGCCAGTCATCTGTGCAAATAGGGGGTTCTAAGTTTGTTCATCATAACGTTTTCTTTTTTTGAGTCAGAGTCTCACTCTGTCGCCCAAGCTGGAGTGCAGTGATGTGTTCACAGGTACTGCAGCCTCGACCTCTTGGGCTCAGGCAATCCTCCCGCCTCAGTCTTCCAAGTAGCTGGGACTACAGGTGTGAGCCACCATGTCCAGCTAATTTTTTTTATTTATTGTGGAGACAAGGTCTCGCCATGTTGCCCAGGCGGTCTCGAACCCCTGGGCTCAGGCAATCCTTTCCCCTTCACCTCCCAAAGTGTTTTGATTACAGGTGTAAGTCACTGCGCCCAGCACAACATTCTTTATAATAGTTTTTTTTTTTAAAGGAAAGGAAACTTAATGAAACTTAATAAAGTTTCTAATAATTAGGAACCCGTTAAATAAGCTCTGGTATATCCATATAATGGGATAACATTCATTACAAATCGTGTTATAGGTGAGAATTTATTAACACTAAAATATGTTCATAAGTATACCAAATATGAAAGAATATTATAAAGGAAGTTTCATTTGTTTATTTTGAGTTAGGGTCTCACTCTGTCACCCAGGCTAAAGTGCAGTGGCACAAACACGGCTCACCGCAGTCACCAATTGCTGGGCTCAGGCGATTTGTCTGTCTTACCCTCCTGAGTAGCAGGATGAGGTCTCACCATGTTGCCCACGCTGGTCTCAAACTCCTGGGCTCAAGTAATCCTCCTGCCTTGGCCTCTCAAAGTGCTGAGATTACAGGCATGAGTCACTGTGTTCGACCAATTTTTATTTATTATTATTATTTTTTAAGAGATGGAGTCTTGCTCTGTCGTCCAGGCTAGAGTGCAGGGATCATAGCTGACTGCTGCCTGGAACTCCTGGGCTCAATGATTCCTTCCACCTCAGTCTCCCGAGTAGCTGAGACTAGAAGCGCCTGCCACCACACCTGCTCAAATTTTTTTCTACTTTTGTTTTTTTAGAGACAGAAGTCTTGCTATGTTGCTCAGGCTGATCTTGAACTCCTGGCTTCAAGCAGTCCTGCTGCCTCCTAACTCAGCCTCCTGAGTCACTGGAATTATATGCTTGAGCCACTATTTACTTATTTTTAAATGTATTTTTTAGAGACAAGTTCTCACTACATTGTCCAGCTTGGAGTGCAGTGGCCATTCAGATGCAATCCTAGCACACTGGAGCCTCAAACACCTGGCCTCAAGCCACCTTCTGCTTCAGCCTCTTGAGTGGCTGGGACTACAGGTGCTCAGCACGCTAGGTTTGCAAAAATAATTTAAATAATGTGATGTCATTTGGTAAAAAACAAAACAAAACATTTACATGTATAAAGAAAAGGGAATAACAATACTGAGTAAATTACAAGAATATAACATTTTGTTTTAATTTGCTGTGTTTTAAATTTTTACATGTTTGATTTAAAACAAAATAATGAAATGCTACTTATTTTTCTAAAAAAAGCTTCCCAGGAGGGCCTCCAAAACAAACAAAAAAAAGGAGCTAATTTTTGTTACAAAATGAAAGGATATACATCAAAATGCTGTGTGGAGATATTCAGGGACTGTAAATTTTCTATTTTTTCCTCTAAATTTTCTGTTATGAATACACATTTCTTTCATAATTTCAGGTGCATACCTATCCCCCTCCCCAGGTCAAAAGGGTTAGCTATTGTAGATGGGAAAAAGGACATCTAAGATAGGATCTCTAAAAAGTCTTTTGATAAAACTGTTTAGGACAGACATAGTGGCTCACGCCAATGATCCCAGCACTTTGGGAATCCGAGGTGGGAGGATCACTTGAGGCTAACAGCTGGGGACCAGACTGGGTAACATAGTGAGAACCTGTCTCTACAAAAAATAAAAATAAAACAAAACTTTAGTGACTAAATAATCTCATTAGTCTTCACACCACTGAATTATTAATCCTCATTAATACTTTATGTATTTATTTATTTAGAGTCAGAGTCTCACTCTGTCGCCCAGGCTGGAGTGCAGTGGCATGCTCATGGCTACTGCAGCCTCCACGTACTTGGCTCAGGTGATCTTTCCACCTTAGTCTTGAGTAGCTGGAACAGGTGTGCACCTCCATGCCCAGCTAATTTTTTGATTTCTTGCTTCGGCCTCCCACAGTGCTGGGATTACATGCATGAGCCACAACGCCTGGACTATCATTAATACGTTAAACTGCAACAAACTGTCAAAACTTTTAAAAATTATACCTCTTTTGGCCAGGGGCAGTGGCTCACGCCTATAATCCCAGCACTTTCGGAAGTTTGTATGTGTTAGAATCAAGATTTAAAAACAACCTTTTCCTGAAAGGCTTTGTCTTTCATCTTACCCTATCCATAATATCACCTGTCCTTATGAGCTGTCTGAAATATGTTACCTGAAAATTTCCTAGCCATGTTTATATTTTAAAACCCAGTGATAAGACAAGACCCTGTCCCCTTACCTCTCCACTCTTTCCTCCAGCAGCATATTGAGCACATGAGAAATGGTAAAAGAAGGAAAATGAGCAAAAAGGCACACTGCTGGTTTTCAAATTTGGGTCAAGTGTGTGCTAGATGTGTTGGGAAAGCAGCTTTGGTTGAAAGTAAGTTCAAGTCTTAATTAAGATCGGGGGAAGAGACACCAAATAGATCAAGTCATCTGAATTTTCTAACCCCGGTAAAAATACTGTTTTCATGAAATGTTCATTTTGGTGATAACTGTTCAATACCAGCAAAATACAAGCTCTACTTTTAGAAAGAGCAAGTTACTTTCAGGAACAACTGTAGAAAGACTTATATATTTAATCCCAATTTTTTTACTTTGTGTTAGTTTCTTTGACTATTAAAGCATGTTCTAACACATAAAGAAAAGTGTTTGAAATTTTACCTAAAATTATCCTGGAAGAAATTATAAAGACTGGGAAAATATACATTTTACCTAAAATTAATAAAATTTTAAAAATCTCTCTTAACATCTTTTTAATATTAATACTCTCTTTTATCATTTTTATCATTTACAATTTTTCTTTCTGCTTTATAAGTTGACTACAAAAAACTGGCAATCTTTCCACTCTTTCTTCATTCTGACTGTAATTCACGATGGCAACTCCTATCATCTCTGTACAAGCTGCTAAACTGAGCAACAGAGCAACATAGCTTCAGAGAAAGCTTTTGCCTTTCAGTGCTGGCTAGACTATGACTATACCGTATGACAGAATAGAAGTGGTGAGAGCAGATTTCCAAAGCAATTTCTATTTTATGGCTAAGGCATTTTTTAATAAGCTACTTTAGAATAATTTTTGATGTACAGAAAATATACAAAGACTGAGTACAGAGTATTGCTATATGTCCAGTACTCAGTTCTCATTGTTAATGGGTTATATTAGTATGGTGCATGTGACACAACTAACAAGCCAATACTGACACACTGTTAATAACTAAATCTCATACACTTTATTTGAATTTCATCACTTTTCTTTTCCAAGATCCCACCCAGTACACAACATCACATTTTTTTTTAGTCAGAGTCTGTCACCCAGCTGGAGTGCAGTAGCACGCTCATGGCCACTGCAGCCTCCACCTGTTGGGCTCAGGAGATCCTTCCGCCTCAGCCTTCCAAGTAGCTGGAACTATAGGCGTGCACCACTACACTCGGTTAATTTTTTAATTTATTGTAGAGATGAAGTCTTGCTAAATTGCCCAGGCTGGTCTTGAACCCCTGGGGGCAATCCTCTTGCCTCTCTGCTTCCCAAAGTGCTGGGATTACAGGTGTGAGCCACTGTGCCCGGCTACCATACCACATTTTGTCATGTCTCCTTAGCCTCTTCTGGACTATGACAACTTTTCAGACTTTGCTGGCTTTCGATGATCTTGACGGTTTTGGAGTACTGGGTCAGATATTTTACAGGATGTCCCTCAATTTGGGTTTGTCTGATGTTATTGGGTCTAGACTAGAGTGATAGGTTCTGGGGAAAAGTATCACTGAGGTAAAGGACGGTGATTTACCACAAATTACGTTAACCCGACAGCTGGCTGAGGTGGTTTGCCAGGTTTCCCCACCTGGGTGGAGAAAGCAGTGCTCCCCCACACTTTCATGCTGTCCTCTCCGGAAGCAAGTTACTAAACTCACCATCCACACTTAAGGGTAGAAAGTTAAGCTCCGCCTCCCGGGGGAGGGAGAATCTACATATACTGGCAGGGTGATTTCTGTTTCTTTATAGCTAATGTAATGACTATAAAAACAGACCAATTAGCAATGTCTTCGTTTTCTAGAATCAACAGAATTTAATATTTAATTAGCTGAGCTCAATCTATTTGTTGGAAACAAATTACAAGCTGACTGGAAGCACCTTGGGGCTAAGGACCACCTTACATATCCTTGGATCTTTCATGTTGGCCAGCATATAGCGGAAATTACAGAATATGCAGGCCTGATTATTATATAGGCGTCACAAATGTTTGGTGAAAACCAAAGTATGAGAGATTTTAAAATTTAGCTTGTTATTTCAAATCTAGACTCTGAGTAGTGACTGAGTAGTAGTAGTAACGCAGTAGTTACTAAGGTAGTAGTTCCAGGCCAGGTGTGAGGGCTCACACCTGCAACCCCAGTGGTATGGGAGGCCCAGGTGGGAGGATCACTTGAGGCTAGGAGTTTGAGACCAGCCTAGGCAACACAGTGAGACCCTGTCTTTAAAAAAAAAAAAAAGCACTTCCTTCTAGTATAAGTCAAGAGGGTATTCACTCCCAAGATGCCAACTCTTCTGTTCCAATACAAGAAAGGCTTGGAAACCTTTCTTTGTACTATTTATTGGAATAGATGTATATGTAATCTAAGAAGTAGTAGAAATCTTGGAAAAAAAATTAAGCACTTGCTCAGTTTAGCAACTGGGATTACAGGCATGAGCCACCACACCCAGCCCAAACGAGTCTCTTTTTAACATGCTAGAACGTGGCATTCAAGTAGTTATGAAAAGATGCTTTTCTAAGTCTAGGCAAAATAACGAAATCCTATCTCTACAAAAAAAAAATCAAAAAATTAGCCAGGCGTGGTGGCACGTGCTTGTAGTCCCAGCCACTCAGGAGTCTGAGGCAGCAGGAGGACTGCTTGAGCCCAAGAGGTGGAGGCTGCAGCGAGCCATGATCATGCCACTGCACTCCAGTCTGGGCAACAGAGCAAGACTCTGTCTTAAAAAAAAAAAAGGTTTTTTTTGGATTAAAGTCATTAGTAGAAAATATCTGGAGTCCAGAAGACATAAAAGAAGCTAACCTTAAACACATATGTTTATTACAGATACAGTTTTATGAACTTTCATGAAAATTCTCTCCTTAGCAACCAAATGGTTACATTAATTTCCATAGGGGTCTTATAGAAATTATGAATTTTGCAATTCTACAATCTGACTTTCACAAACCAAATGTTCTTAACTTGAGTTTATGAATGAATTTCTTAGCTGTTTCTTATGAACTTTATGAAAGTTTATGAAATAGTTTGTTTATATGCATGTTTTTCGGGGAAGAGTTTCTCCATTCATTCGTTCCATAAATATATACTGAACACTTCTTATGAGCCAAGGACTTGTTTTAGCTGCTGGACAGAGCTAATAAGGTCTTTTCTCTCATTCACTCAAAAATACCCGAGGGCCTACTTTGTGCCATGTACTGCTCAGGCATTAGCGAATAAAATAGCAAAAATAGCCACTCTGAGCTGGGCTCGGTGGCTCAGCCTGTAATCCCTCGCTTGGGGAGGCTGAGGTGAGTGGATTGCCTGAGGCCACGGGTTCAAGACCCGCCTGGGCAACTTGGCGAGACTTCATCTCCACAATAAATCAAAAATTAGCTGGGCATAGTAGCATACTACTTGGAAGGCTGAGGCGGAAGGATTGCCTGAGCCCAGCAGGCGCTGCACTCTAGTCTGGGCAACAGAGTGGGACTCCAACTCAAAAAAAAAATTGCCACTCTGATGAAACTTATATTCTCGTGAGGAAGACGACAATAAACAAAATAAATAAGTACAGTAAGACAGATCACGACAAGTGGTAAGAAAAATAAAAAAGGGGAGGCCTCTAAGGTGTTTTTTCTGTGCAATTTAGACCTAGGGTGGCTAGGTAAAAACACAAAAGAGGTGAGGGAGTAAACTGTGTGAATATATGGGTGGCTTAGTCCGTTTCGACTGCTGTAAGAAAATACCATAAACAGGGTGGCTTATAAACATAAATGTATTTCTCACAGTTCTGGAGGCTGACGAGCCCAAGATCAAAAGGTGCCAGCAGGGTAGATTTGGTGTCTGGTAAGGGCGCTCTTCCTTGTTCATATGAATGGATTAGTAGTTGCCAGGGGATGGGGGAGGAAGGAATGGGGAGTGACTGCTAACAGATACGGGGTTTCTTTTTGGAGTGATAAAAATGCTCTGGAATTAGATAGAGGTGATAGTTGCACAACCTTATGCATACACTAAAAACCATTAAAATGGTGAATTTGATGGAGACAGAGGTGGAACAGCCAGTGAGAGAGAGTATGTGGCGTCATGGAAGACAAAAAACCATTTCAAGAGGACACTGATCAATTACGCAAGAGCTGTTGAAAGGCATGTTAGGAGGACTGAGAAGTGACCACTGGATTTAACAACGTGGAAAATAACTGGTGAGCTTGACCAGAAAAGTTTCTGGAGGGCAGTGAAGCAAGAAGGTGCTTGGCTTACAGACCATGGAACCAGAAATGAAGGACTCCACGTTAGACTGATCGCTGAATTCCAGAGGGTGACTGCATTATTTTTTTCACTTGTTGCTTCAAATTGTAAAGAGGCACTGTCTGAATTTGAATGAGAACTGAATTGGGAGCTCAGTCCCTCAGTTCTATCCCCACACTCAATTTCACAGCTACAAATTGGGTGTTAATCTCTCCAAGCCTTTTAAAATGGGGCTTAAGCCGGGCTCGGTGGCTCAGCCTGTAATCCTGCGCCTTGGGAGGCTGAGGTGAGTGGATTGCCTGAGCCCACGAGTTCGAGACCCACCTGGGCAACTTGGTGAGACCGCATCTCTACAATAAATAAAAACTAGCCGGGTGTGGTAGTGCGCGCCTATAGTTCCAGCTACTTGGAAGGCTGAGGTGGAAGGATTGCCGGAGCCCAGCAGATCGAGGCTGCAGTGGCCAGGAGCGGCCACTGCACTCCAATCTGGGCAACAGAGTGAGACTCCAACTCATAAATAAATAAATAAATAAATAAATAAAATGGGGATTAAACTGCTACCTGTCTACCTCACAGATAAACACAACCTAAGTCTTTCTTTCCCCGATTGAATATAGTCTCTAGAGGGATGACCTATGTTTTATTTACCTTTCTATCTCCCACAGCACCTAGCAAAGAGCTTTAATGCATACACAAAGGGCTGTTCAATTAAGTTAGAGTATGGCCGGGCTCAGTGGCTCAGCCTGTAATCCCGCGCTTTGGGAGGCTGAGGTGAGTGGATTGCCTGAGCCCACGGGTTCGAGACCTGCCTGGGCAACTTAGCGAGACCTCATCTCTACAATAAATCAAAAAATCAGCTGGGCATGGTAGCACATGCCTGTAATTCCGGCTACTCGGAAGGCTGAGGCGGAAGGATCGCCGGAGCCCAGCAGGTCGAGGCTGCGGTGGCCGGGAGAGGCCACTGCACTCCAGTCTGGGCGATGGAGTAAGACTCCAACTCAAAAAAAAAAAAAAAAAGAAATTGTCTTCTTTTTTTCCCCTTTGTAGCATACAGGGTACAATCAAGTCCACAGAGGGAACAGAGAGGGTCTAAATTTGCAGGTAAAAATGGCAATCTTACACACATTCACTCAAAACAAAACAAACACAATTCTTCATGTGACCAGCTAAAACAACATCGGGAAAGGGGGCGAAAGATACATTTTGGGGGGCAGTTTGGAACTGAAACATGAAACTCATCCACACAAAAGTAGGCCATTTGCCTCACACCAGATTTCCTGGGTCTTCCGGCCATTTGCTGACGCCAACCAGTGACTCAGGGGACTCATCATCCTCTTCTCCTGTGTCAATTTGCCATGTGCATGCCCAGTTTCCTCTTGGCCAGAGTCTGATTTTGATTGTCTCTGGTCTTCATGACTGCAATGGGTCTCACTCTGAGAATTTCCAACTGAGCCCCTTCACCTTTAGGTATTCTGAGCTAGTAATGGACTCTTGAGCTATTTTCAGTATTTCAATAAGCTCAGTAGGCATCTGCAGTGAGGTTGTGATGACTAAATACAAAGTTACCATTTGGAGGGAGGAAATAATTTTAAATCAGTTGTCCTAATATATGTTAGTTTGTGATGATTAAAAGCTCCATCAGCAATTCTGCATGTTGTCAGTGAACACAAATGATGAAACAAATTAATCAGTAAGCAATAAATGTTTTGTGGTTAGTAGACAAAAAAATTTGTGAAAATGTGCATCCTACTGAGAAAAGTAATAAAGGTGGCCCTCGGTGGTGAAAAAAAATTAGGGATTACTGCTGTAAATCTTCCCCAGACTGTCTTTATACAAATTCTTTCTCAACCTAATTACTCACTTTCTGGTTTACTTATTTTTTTAATCCTTTCATAAATATTATTCTGCCATCTACTTCCCCCCCTCTCTCCTTTCTTACCATACTATGTGTCCCAGCAAATGATTTACAGTATTGCTCTGTAGTCCTTCTTAAAAATGATGCCATAAAGCGCATGGTTCTTAAGTTACAAAAGTGATTCAGCCTCCATGGGCATGATGTGGGAAAGGGTGCACTTTGCATCAGCACAGCTTGCCTCCTTCAAATCTTCTAAGACTGGCAATCCCACCACTGTTCCCACACCCAACTATGAGCTCTCCCTTAGTTGATGGATATTGCCAAGGGCAAGGACCTTTCTCCTTTATTCCTTTCAGTTCCCTGGCAGTACCTGGTGCTATTCTGAGAATATAGTAAGATATTCAAGTATTTCTTGAGCCAATTTAAAAATGGCCCATGTAGAACTTAGCAAGACATCAAATAAGTTTGGGCAATTAATAAATGATGCAGATGAGGCTTGATGCCCACATACTCACTTGCCGAAAGCTTAGCATTTGTCTGGGTGGGTTGAAAGGGCAGCAGAAGACACATGTTTTTGTTCTGGTGTACATTTTGTGGTAAGGTAACTGTTTTAGTCTTTGTGACTGGCTATAAAGGAGTATCTGAAGCTGGGTAACTTATAAAGAAAAAAGGGTAACTTGCCTCTTTTTAAAACCAGTTGTACTAGAGTATGTTAATTTGTGAGGCCTGTCGCAGCCACAAAGACCAGAGACAATCAAAACCAGACTCAGGCCAGGAGGAATCTGGGCTTGCATGTGACAAACTGACTCAGGAGAAGAGGGATTATGAGTCCCCTGACACTGGTTGGAGTCAGCAAATGGCTGGGAGACCTAGAAAGTCTGGTGAGAGGCAAATGGCCTACCTTTGTGTGGATGAGTTTCATGTTTCAGTTCCAAACTGCCTCCCAAAATGTATCTTTCACTCCCTTTCCCAATGTTGCTTGAGCTGATCACATGAAGAATTGTGTTTGGTTTGTTTTGAGTGAAACATTGACACAGTGTTTTTTTAGAGACAACTGCAGGTTACGCAAGAAGCATGGTACCAACATCTGCTTTTGAAGGCCTCAGACTGCTTCCATTCATGGTGGAAGGTGAAGGGGAGCCAGGAGATGCAGAGATCACATGGTGAGAAAGGAAGTAAGAAAAAGGGGATGGTGCCAGGCTCTTTTTAACAACCGGCTTTCGTGGGAACTAATAGAGTGAGAGCTTGCTCATGACTGGGAGGACGACACCAAACCATTCATGAGGGACCAACCCCCAAGGACCCAAACACTTCTTACTAGTTGCCATTACCAACATTGGGGATCACATTTCAGTGTGAGGTTTGGAGGGAACAAATACGAGTTCTGACAATTAAGTTCATGAACTAACCTTAGAAAAAGTGCTACATACCTCATTGATGAATATTACTATGGCCACCTGTGAAGTACTTCCCTTGGGAAGCCATGCACTAATACCAGTGCCTAGTACACCCATCAAAGTAATTTTGGGACACTTCTGGAATGGTCATCAAAACTGTCATCGTGTTAACTTGATGTCCTGAATGTCATCAAAATGTCTTCCTTTCGATATTTCGTTTATCTTTAGGTAAAGAAAAAAAGTCATTGGTGGCCAGATCAGGTGAGTAGGGAGGGTGTTCTGATATAGTTGTTTGTTTACTGGCTAAAAACTCCCTCACAGATAGTGCTGTGTGAGCTGGTGCATTGTTGTGATGCAAGAGCTCCTTCAGGACCATTTTTGCACACTCCCTTCTCATGCCAAGATTTTGGTTAAGATTTTCCTGTTTCTCTATTGATGTTTATTTGGTCTACAATGTTTCTCACAGTCAGCCAATGATTTTGACACACAATTTGACAAATTTTTGCAATGTTTTCATCAGTTCTGCTTGTTACTGGCCATCCTGACCTTTCTTCATCAATGACACTTTCTCTCCCCTCAGAAAATTGTTTAATTCATTTATGCACTGTTGATTTCTTCATGACATTACCCACATAAACTTGGGTTAACATGACCCTGATTTCCTTTCCACTCTTACCAAGCTTAATGAGAAATTTAACGTTTGTTTTTTGCTCTAATTCAAACTTTGACATTTTTTGCAATGACAGCTCTGATGGCCATTCCAGAAAAAGAGTTCCAAAATTGCTTTGATAGGTGGGCTAGGCACTGGTATCAGTGCATAGTTTCCCTAAGAGGAGTACTTCAAAGCTGATATTCAGCAATGAGGTATGTAGCACTTTTTCTAGGATGAGTTCACAAACTTAATTGTCACACCTTGCATTCAAACCACAGCAATAAAGAACTGCACGAATGTGAGGGGCTTTGAAGCGGTAAGAGAGTTTGAAGTCAGTTCTATCTGTAGCCAGAGCTGCAGGACTGATGGGGTGGTGAGTTGGTTATATTTCCAGCAGGTCATATTTGTAGGCCTGAAGAAATTGAGCTGCAAATTCAGCTCCAACAGGGTTCACTTAATACACAGTTCTGTGGGATCAGTCACTTCATTTGTTTTCCGTGTCACACAAAATAACATTATAATATGCTAATTAAAATGGAAATGAAAGAAAAGCTTTGCCTGTGATTCACCATTGCAATAAATGGTCATTTTCATTTCTTTGTGTTCTGTGTTCTCTTACCAAATGAATGCATTTCATGTAGTTATAGCTATAATATAAGCATGGCTCCAGATTCTGATTTTCATTGAATGTTTTATCACAACCATTTTTCTATATCATTACAGCAGCTCAAGGCTTTGCAGCCAGGTGTGCTGCACTCAGTTTTGCCATCTCCCTTGAGGAGGTGTCAGACAGAACTGAGTGAGGTCTGTCCTTGGGGTCTTCCGGGCCTTCCCACTGCCTACTCTGACTGAGCGAGGGCTTGGTGGGGAGCTTATTTTATCATGGAGACCGAGAGTTGCGGAAACAGGGTCCTGGAGTGAGATAGTTTGGATGTTTGTCCCTTCAAATTTCACGTTGCAATGTGATCTCCAACTTGGAGGTGAGGCTTAGTGGGAGATGCCTGGGCCACAGAGGCAGATCCCTCATGAATGACTTGGTGCCATCTTTGCAGTAATGAGTGCGTTCTTGCTCTTGATTTATGCAAGAGTTGGTTGTTTAAAGGAGTCTGGCACCTCCCTCTCTCTCTCTCTTGCTTCTCTCTCACCTCATGACACGCTGGCTGGCTTCCCTTTCCTTCTGCCGTGACTAAAAGCTTCCTGAGGTCTCACCAGAAGCCAAGCAGATGCCAGCACCATGCAGTACCGTGAGCCAAATAAATCTCTTTTCTTTATAAATTACCAATCCCCAGGTCTTCCTTTATAACAATGCAAAAACAGTCTCTAACACATTGAGATTGCATGGAAAGATCAACTTTTCCGTTTTCTTTCCAGCATGTGCCTTGTTGGTGTTTGCTGGGATTATAGTGCCAATGCATCTGATGGACAAGTGGATAACAGAGCATTCAGAACATGGAGCTACTTTGTTAATCACCATGGGACTCAGGAGCATGGTCACCCTATCATAGAGCCAAGAAGAATGCATGAGTTGCCACATAGCCTGTGCAGCCAAAGACTGGAGGCCATATTGAGACTCAGGCTAACTCTGGCCAACAGAGATGTGCAGAGGAACTGCCAGGTATCTGGGGCTGACAGAATTGATGGAGGCTTGGGATTCACTCTCATTTTTGTTTATTTATCCTAATTTCAGTTCATGCTGCATAGGCCATTCAATTTACTTACTCCAGGTTCTTACTCTGTCCCTTTCCATAAAAGATTTCAGATGTCTTGTCCGAGACATCACACATTTGGCCACTCCAGCTTGCATCTTGGCATTTGCACCCCTTTTTCTTTAGACCTGCCTAGTGTGAGGTGCACAGGAAGAAGAAGAAGTGCTGAAGAAAGACAAACAAAGCTTGAGGAGGGTTGTAAAACACACAGAAGTAAGCAGGTGAACTTGGCCATTATTCTTAGACAGGACACACTGGGAATAAAAAATACACAGCCTACTATTCCTCTGAGGAAATGATGCATGAAATAAATGTTATTAGAGGCCCAGGGGGATGCTTTTCCTTATTTGTTAATGTACCTCTTGCTGAAAATATGCCAAGGGCTGTCAGCACCGGGCGGCAGAATTGTAAGAAGCCTTTCCTCCTAACTCTTCTGTTCCGTGGAAGGCCCGCTCGGAGAGCCTCCACTGTAATGAACGTCTGCATTCCCTTTTCTCTCTTTCCATGTCTTTTCATCCCTCTCCTTACTGGCCAGCCGGCACTTGAAACAGACTGCCTTCCCAGGATGAATACATTTTCCCCAATAAGCCTGAACAGTTCCAATTTATCCCTAGAGCATTTATCCTGCCCTGAATGAGGAGGCATCCCTCTCCTATGCTCTCAGTTGAGGTTATTTTGTAGGAGAAAATGATTGCAGGCAAGGCCTCAAAGTGGCAAGGAATGAATTTGAGTATGAATTTGAGTGTCCCTGATCTCATGACAGTGCTGGAGCCATAGCACAATGCCTGTCTGTCATGATGGGAAAGAATCCCACCCAAACACACTGAAAAGATTTGGAGGGTGTCTCCTCAGTCTCATTAGTCTGGAGGGGCCAGGGTGGGGAGAGAGAGAGAGAGAGAGAGAGAGAGAGAGAGAGAGAGAGAGGTGTGGGGGAGGGGGAGTGAGAAGAGCTGAACACCTGGAATTTGTTTGCTTGGGCTGACAGGTTGCAGCTCACTGTTCTTCTCCCTCTGATAACACTCTATGTTTAATATTCTCTAATTGTGCTGTGCTCCCTCTCTTCTTTTCATCTTTCAAGGTTGGTGCCCAAATATGGCTTTTTTTCCCAGCCCTTATTTTCCACTTCACTTCAGATTCTCAATCCTGTGGGCTGGACAGAAAAGGCAGTTTGCCAAGTCTAGGACAGGGCTTGTGTCTAAGGGAATTGATAAGGAACTTGCTGCTGCTGCTGTGTGTGTGTGTGTGTGTGTGTGTGTGTGTGTGTGTGTGTGTCTGCGTGTATGACAGAGAGAGAGAGACAGAGACAGAAAGAGAGAGACAGAGAGATTAGAGAGGTCTTCTGTAAGTACTTTGGATTTTGGAACTTGTTTCTTCAATAATGACGGTAGTGATTTTACCATATAGATAGATACAGATATATTTTAGTAAACTTAGGATCTAAGGGCCACAGTATTTATCTGGACAGTCCCCTATTTGCATTAACTTAACAAATATTTTGTAATCACAACCATCAAGTATACTGTGTGCTTAATTATCATTTACTTTCTCTTGGATTTGCTCTGTTTCTGCCTATGACTTACAGTGCTCCACTCATAGTGAATGGCCATTAATTGATGGGTAGTTGTTCTTCAACCATGCAGTCCCTTCTTTTGCAGCCCAGGAAACATATAGCCACTATATCTCTATGTCTTAAAGCAGAGTTCTCATAAAGAAAATACCTCAGCATTCCACAACAAGGAAAACTCTAATGAGTTACATGAAAACATTCATTTTGGGGCTGACCAACTTGGATTTGAACCCTAGATCTGCCACATTATTTGTGTGACCCCCTTGGACAAATTGCTTGGCATCTCTCACACTCAATTTTTGCATGTATGGTAACTTAGTCCTTGCTGGTGTTATTTATTTTGTGATAATCTCTGGTAATTTCTTCACCTCCTTCTCTTTCATTTCCGATCACCACCACTTCTCCGCATGATCCCTTTGCTGTTTCTAGAGTTAGGTATTTCTCATCCTTAGCCATTGGCAGGTAAAACACAGAACAGATACTCAGTAAATACTTATTCATGGATCAAGTTTTGAATCTAATTTTCCAGAAGTTGGTAGATAAGGGATCCCCCTTCAGCTCCTCTCTACATGTCCCAATGATTTCAGAGACTGAGGATAGAATAAGTGGAAGGTTCATTAAAGAATTAGCAAGAGATTGACTTTGTGTAGTAGGGCTTGAAAGAAAATGTTGAGTAGGGTATTTTTCAATATAATGGGAAATTACAGACTATTTTTGCATTAAAATTCTATTCCCTGTCAGAATTGGTTCTGAGACTTACCCAAATATTTTTAGAAAATAAATTATTTTCATTTAAGATAATTTTCCCAAGTGAGAAGTTTTTGTCTTAAATCAAAACAACAACAAAAATACATTATTGTGGGGAATGTGGAATATTTAGAAAATGAAAAGTTGTAGTTATGGTGGGTACAGTGTCCTAAGTGTTATTTTGATATTTCCATCAATGATGTATTATTGTCTTTGGGTCAAACTTATAAGAAAATGCAGGACTATATGTGTTTTCAGAAATAACCATTTACTCAGGCCTAATTTCTACATTTGGATTTGAAAGAAATTCACTGGTGTAAGTATTTTTGTTCTGAAAGTCTTTCTCCTACAAATGTACTTCAAAGGGACTAGATCTACTTATATATCTATAGTTTTTCTGTTTTCCCTCACTCTTCTAAAAACAAAAACACAGCTCAGCTCTGCAAATTGAAAAGACAGGGGATCAAACACTCAATTTTAAAGGAATTAAAGAATATTTGACTGGGAGGATAGGAGGGTACTTGAACATGGTCCTTTCTGAGAGGTCTTATGAATCTCCACAAGTGTCTAAGCAGTGGAAGGATAAAATGAGAATCGGGGTAAAGTTTGCATTGGTTAGCTTTCAACCCTGCCCCTCTTCTGCTGATGACTGGTTATTAATAGATAAGAGTCTTTTACCATCTGCTAATCGAGGAGCTTTGAAGTTATTGATCTATTTTGAGGGCACAGTTTAGAGAGATGACATTTCATAATAGCCGTACTTATAATGCATCACCCACAGTACAGCTAAGGTGTAGCAATTGTTTCTAATTATTCACTCCAGTTCTTTGGAGTCAAGGTATGGCATGTCAAACTTATTATGTGTTAATATTCCTCCCCAGAACAGCATACTCAAGCTTTTTTTTTTTTTTTCCTATTATTCCTTGGGTCATCTTTTTTAGGCTAATTCTGAATTCCACTGTGTCCCCCCGTGTAAACTGACCTGGCTAAAACTGTACTTGGTCCTTAGAATCAAGAGGGTTTGGGCTTTTGCTACATGTAATGGCATCTGCCTAACATCTCCTGTTCACTTAAAGGGATTTGGGGAAGATTATTGGAAATGATTTCCAGTGGGGCATCGCTTTCCCTTAGCTAAGCTGAATTCCTTTCCTTGGCCATCTTTGTGACTTATTTCTGCCTTGCTCACAATTTCTCTGAGCCTTGACAGACTGTGTAATTATTTTTTATCAGCACATTTTGCACTTCCAGGTTGTTAATAAATATATTGAAGAAAATTAGCACTAGAGGATTAACTATAATCAGATTCCTAAGGCAGTAACTATTAACTTTGTCTGAGGCTGAGAAATGACCATTGATTTCTGCTCCTTAGTTTCTGTCTCTTAACCAGTTCTAAAAATCCATAATGGGATTTTCCATCTTGCCTTATGTAGTTGCCAAGTTTTTCCTCAGAGAAGTCACTAAAATCATTTGGAAACCCAATTTTGTTTTGTGCACTCATTTTCCTTTACTTTTTTAAAAAGCCCATTTTAGAATATTTTCTAAGCTAAACCATCACAATCTTCCTAACACAAAGACAAATGTCTGTATTATAGGAAACTTATTTCTGGCACGTGAGTTACAGCATCAGAGTTTGTCTACCCACATGTTTAGAACTTTCCCCACTGACTGGAGAAATGAAGGTCTGTCTTGTAACCGGCTTCCAAATGTGAGTGGTTTTGTATATTCCCAAACCCTGAGTCCAAGAAGCTGATACAGTTTGGTTGCTTCCCCACTTCAGATCTCACGTTGAAATGTGATCTCCAGTGTTGGAGGTGGGGCCCAGTGGGAGGAATTTGGGTCATGGGAGCAGATCCCTTGTGAATGGCTTGGTGTCATCCTCATGGTAATAAGTGAGTTCTCATTTAATTAGTTCACAAGAGAACTGGTTGTCTAAAAGATGCTGGCATCTCCTTCTCCCTCTCTCACTTCCGCTCTTGCCATGTGACTTGCAGGGTCCCCTTGCCTTCCACCATGAATAGAATTTTCCTGAGACCTCACCTGAAGCCAGATGATGGTACCATGCAGAACTAGGAGACAAACTTCTTTTCTTTATAAATTCCCTGGCCTCAAGTATTCCTTTATAGCAATGTAAAACAGATGAATATGTAAACAGAAAAATGGATTAATAGACATCATACTTTCCCCAAAGATACTTGCAGATCAGTGCAGCCTAAGGCCTTTAGAAAGTTTGGTTTACTCTGTGCCTTAAAAAAGGCCTATATAATTTTAAATTCTCCAGCATCAGACTTGTATTTCTTTAATCTTTGTCACTTTTAATCTAAAGACATCCCCAATACAGATTCCTGTGTTTAGAAAAAGAAGTATTTAGGCTGGAAACAATGGCCTGACTTTATAACAAGTAACATCTCTTTCTAGGCATCAAGATGATTTGAATTGGAGCCAAAAGACATTTCCAGTGAGAGACCAATCTAGGGACAGATACAAATGTGTGCTTTGCTGATCCTGGTAAACAGCAGAGTCAGAAAAATTAGTTTAGATGAAATAAGAAACCCCTCAGGCCTTCTATCAAGGCTTTCCCCTGAATCATGCTTCTTCCTAGTTTCCTAAATAATTAGAGGACAAAGCTTTCTACCACCTCTTACTTAGGGACATGTCAAGCAAACCTACCCACTCCCATTTTCTCCAACCCGTGGACCCTGCAAACATTCCCAGTAAGACCAGTTCTCCTTTAATTTGCCAGCTTTGTGTGGTGTCTCTGAATTCTAACTGTGGTTTTAGGACAGAATATTAATGAGCTAATATGTGTCTCTCGTCTCAGAGCCTACAGGTTTAGGAGCAGTCTGTGCCTGAACTGTGTAATACTCCAGTCTCTAGAAGACGGAGCAGCAGTGCCAACCAATGATAAGCTCTCATCCCTCCACCCATCTTTATTCCTTCTGGATCTATTAAAATCTCCTGATAAAATCACTATGCATATGTTCATGACTTTCTCTGAGGCAGGTCTGTGAGAACAGTTCCTTTTATTTTATTAAGAAAGAAAGTAAGGTTAGGAATCTGAGAGATTTATATTACAAATCACTGTAGAAAGTGAAGAGTAGAACAATGCCTTCTAAGTGGAGTCCCAGGAATCTATCACCTGAGTCTTCCTGGACTTTCTTCAAAAGGAGTTGGTGGGAGTAGACCATTATTCCTTGATAGTTCTAGAACTGAGATGATCCCAAATCCGTGGCGGTGTAATAAGGTTTCAGAGAAAATTGCTGGAAAAGTAATGAGGGTCATCAGTAAAATCTGTCTCGTTTGTGGAAAGTAGATGGTGAGGCCCTGATACCTACTTTATTTCTTGGTTGCTTTTGTGTGCAACTTTCAACAAAAAGATTTCTTTGGAGGTTCTTATCTGGGCCTCAACCATTCGACATTCCCTTATGACTATCACAGCCTTGTGCATGTTCATTTTTAATAATCAGATATGTTCTTAGGGACTCAGGGATGCATGTTAGAGATTAATAACTATTGCTGCCTTGGCTTCAAGATCTCTGAATATATAGGTCGGCCTCCCTCTCTCTCTCTCTCTCTCTCTCTTTTTCCCCTCCCTCTTTATTTCTATCTAAATACACAACTAAATGGACATGAATCTAATAGATACAGTTAATAAGCACATCTAACTAATTTAAATTATGACTAATTCAACAAATCATAACCCCCTTCTTATGGTAGTCTTGTTAGATAAGGTTAGGAGTCTGACAAATAAAAATGATTTCTGGCATATGATAAATAATAAATATTTGTTAGCTGAACAAAAAGACATTCCTTTTAGGTTGCTTAATAGTTATATGTGGAATTTTCTGGCCTCCTATCTTCTGCTTATTCGCTATACTTCCTCATTCCTAAAACATACTGAGTGAACTAAAGGAAGGGTACTTTTTTGATTTGTGCTGATAATGATGAATGGCTACCACAGTGAGCACTATTTTGAGAACTTTCCATTGTCTTATTGGGTGAAAAAGTCTACAAATTCTGTATTATTATTTACATTTTAAAGATGATAAAGTATGGTCAGAAACTGCTTAAAAAATTACAGATAAGAAGTCACAGAAATGAGATTCAAGCCTAGTTTGGCATCATTCCAGAGTCTATGCTTCTCACTTCATGGCACTCTCTCCATGTGTCACATCTCAAGATCTCAAATGTGGGAGTGTATTTCTAGGAGCCTGTTAATGATAATGATGGAAAAAGGGAGAAGGGAAGGAAGAGAAGGAATTATTCTTCCCACTGTACTCAGATTCTATGTTCTCTCCCATGATGTGAGCTAGTTAACGACAAGAAGCACATCATGTATCCTATGTCATGATCTATGTTAGATACCCAACCTCTTATCATATGGATTTGTTTAATGTTTGTTATTACTCTTCAGAGGTAGACTGGCACATCTTATTTTGAATGATGGTCTGAGTAGATATATATGAGATGATGTATATCTAGTTTTAATTCTTCTACCTGTTTATCATATGGTACTTTAGTTCATGTGCTTGCATATGATTTTATACATTTACATTTAGAAAGTTTTTGTTTGATGATATTTCCTTCCCTGTGGTTATAGCAAGATCTGTTGTGTCACATCTTTCTGAGTCATTGATGATTTATTGTATCTCTACTGTTTGGAATTTTCTAAAAATGTTCAGACAACCTTACCAGGGTGCCAATGCTGCTTCTGCCTCTTATTTTTTAATTTTAATTTTTTTTGTTTTTTTGCTGTCAGCTTTCTCTCAAGAGGAAAACACAGAGTTGAGTGTGTGACAGGATGAGGGTGGGGGAGGCACACTCAGTCTCTGTAAAGTTTTAGTTCATGAGAAAGGAGAATTGCTTTAATTAATGTGTCTCCTAGGAAATCTGAGATAGAGTGGGACAATCTCATCACAATCAGAACTGTCCCCTACCTAATTAGTGAAATATTAAAGTAGAATTGCTTAAGTCAACCAATCTCATGCTCATAATCAAGTGTGCACCCCAAATTTGCATGCATTTTGACCTGACCTTTCTACTCTTAATTCATTCTGGGGTCTGGGGTGAAAATTACTACAAAAAGAATTGCCCTCCCCCAAGAAATATGCAAGTAGGCCTGGTGCTACAATCATTAGCTGAGCAGATTTGTACTATTGTGGGTCTTCTCTTTTCCACAGCATCAGTCCAAGATGCTTGCATCAAAATTCCTTTGTATTCTTAGTGTGTTCTTTAAAGCAAAAGCAAGGAACTCATAAATGTAGTAAATATTGTTTAGCATATAAGCCTGACATAAGAAGGTATGAGTAATTCTTGTTCTTAGATTTATGTTGCCCTTTGACATAATTTATTAAATAACTTCCATTCATATTGGAAATTTATAGTTTGAGTAGAGACTTAACATGTTTTAAATGTTTACACACTGAACTATTTTGGTTAGAAAGGTATATATCTCACAATGGTAAAGTCCTATGAGATTTTGAAGTGAAGGGCTTTCTTCCATATCATAGGGCTCCTCAATTAAGGTATATCAAATTGAAATTTTTACATTTCTCCTTATGGCTTTAGAAGCAGGAAAAAAAAAAGGTGCTATAGAATTAAAAACTAGTAATGTCATTTTATGTATTAATTTATGAAATATACCCTAAAGTCTAAGGTAGGACCACAAAAATTGTCTTAATAAATTTAAAACAGAAATCATATTAAGTATCCTTTATGATCACAATGATATGAAGCTAGAAATCAACAAAAGGAGAATTTAAAAATTTGCACACATGTAGAAATTAAACAACATATTCCAGAACAACAAATGTGTTTTAAAAAAAGTCAAAAAGGAAATTAAGATGTATTTTGAAACAAATAAAAATAAAAACACAACATAGCAAAATATGGGATGCAACAAACTCAGTTCTAAGAGGGAAGTTTATAGCAATAAGTGTCCACATTAAGAAAAAGGAGGGCCGGGCTCAGTGGCTCAGCCTGTAATCCCAGCACTTTGGGAGGCTGAGGCAAGAGAATTACCTGAGCCTACAGATTCGAGACCCACCCAGGCAACTTGGCAAGACCTCATCTCTACAATAAATCAAAAATTAGTCTGGCATGGTAGCGCACACCTGTAGTTCTGGCTACTTGGAAGGCTGAGGCAAGAGGATCACAGGAGCCCAGCAGGTCAAGGCTGCAGTAGCCGGGAGTGTGCCACTGCCCTCCAGCCTGGGTGACAGAGTGAGACTCCAACTCAAAAAAAAAAAAGAAAAAGAAAAAGAAAAAAGAGGATCTCAAACCACCTAATCTCAAGTAACTAGAAAAAAGAAGAAGAAAAAAACTAAGCCCAAAGTAATCAGAAGGAAGACAATAACACAAATTAGAACAGAAATAAATAAAATAGAGACTACAAATATGATAGAAAAAAGCAACAAAACTAAAGTGGATTATTTTAAAAGCTAAACAAAACTGATTAACTCTTAGAGCAAGAAAAAGAGAAGGAGAACTCAAGTAAATCAGAAATGAAAAAGAGGCATTGCAACTGATAACACAGAAGTACAGAGGAGCATAAGAAAGTACTATGAACAACTAAATGCCAACAAATTGGATAACCTAAGAAAAATTAAGAAATTCCTAGAAACATACAACCTACCAAGATGAGTCATGAAGAAATGGAAAAACTGAGTAGACCAATACTGCGTAAGGAGATTGAATTAGTAATCAAAAACCTCCCAACATAGAAAAGTCCAGGACTGGATAATTTTACAGATAAACTACACCAAATATTTAAAGAAGAATTAACACCAATTCTTCTCAACCTTTTCCAAAATATGGAGGAGAAGGGAACATTTCCAAACTCATCTTTCAGGGTCAACATTACTCTCATACTAAAGTCAGATAAGGACTCCACAAGAAAAGAAAATTACAGGCCAAAATCCTTGATAAACACAGATGCAAACATCTTCAACAAAATACTAGGAAACCAAATTAAACATCACATTAAAAGGATCATACACCACAATAAAGAGGTAGTCATTCTTTTTTTTTTTTTTTTTTGAGTCGGCCACCGCAGCCTCGACCTTCTGGACTCAGGCGATCCTTCCACCTCAGCCTTCCAAGTAGCAGGAACTGCAGGTGCACACTACCATGCCTGGCTTATTATCATTATCATTATTATTGATTTAGTGTAGAGACGAGGTTTCACCAAGTTGGCCAGGCTGGTCTCAAACCCCTAGGCTTAGACAGTCCTTTCACCTCGGCCTCCCAAAGTGCTGGGATTACAGGCTTGAGCCACCACGCCCGGACTGGTATTCATTTCTGAGATGCAAAGTTGTTTCAACATAAGAAAATCAATAAATATGATACACTACTTTAATAGGTGAAGGATAAAATTTATATGATTGTCTCAATAGATGCAGAAAAAGCACTTGATGAAGTGCAACATCTTTTCATGATAAAGACTCTCCACAAAGTAAGTATAGAAGGAATGAACACCAACAGAATAAAGCCACATATGACAAGCACACAGTTGGTGATACTCAACAGTAAAAAAGCTAAAAGCAGCCAGGCTCAGTGGCTCAGCCTGTAATCCCAGCGCTTTGGGAGGCTGAGGTGAGTGGATTGCCTGAGCCCGCGGGTTCGAGACCCTCTTGGGCAACTTGGCGAGACCTCATCTCTACAATAAATCAAAAATTAGCTGGGCGTGGTAGCGTGCACCCGTAGTTCCAGCTACTTGGAAGGGTGAGGCAGAAGGATCACCTGAGCCCAGCAGGTTGAGGCTGCAGTGCCTGGGAGCGACTGCACTCCCATTTGGGTGACAGAGTGAGACTCCAACTCAAAAAAAAAAAAAAAAAAGCTAAAAGCTTTCCCCTAAGATTTGGAACAAGACAGGGATGTTGATTGTTACCACTTCTATTCAACATAGTACTGAAAGTTTCAGCCAGAACAATTAGGCTAAATAAATAAATGGCATCCAAATTGTAAAGGAAGGAGTTAAACTGGCTGTTTGCAGAGGACATGAATTTTCATACAGAAAACCTTAAAAACTCCACCAAAAATTGTTAAAACTAATAAGTAAGTTTATTAAAATTGTAGGATAAAAAATCAACATGCAAAAATTAGCTATTTCTATACACTAATGAATTATCAAAAAAATTTTTTTAATCCTATTTATAATATGATCAAAAAGAGTAAAATACTTAAAAATAAATTTAACCAAGGAGGTGGAAAATCTGTACTGTGAAAACTATAAGACATTGATGAAAGAAATTGAAGAAGACAAAAATAAATGCAAAGGTACTCATTGTTCATGGATTGGAAGAATTCATGTTGTTTAAATGTCTATGCTATCCAAAGTGACCTATAGATTTGCTGCAATCCCTATCAAAATTACAGTAACATTTTCATAGAAATAGGAAAACAATTCTAAAATCTATATGAAATCATACAAATTCCTAAATAGCCAAAGTAACCTTGAGAAAGAAGAATAAAGTTGGAGACATCACATTTCCTGATTTTGGACTATATTACAATGCTATAATAATTTAAACAGTATGGCACTGGCATGAAAAACAGACACATGTCCCAGTAGAAAAAAATAGAGTCCAGAAATAAATCCACACATATAGGGTCAATTGTCAACTAATCTTTGACAGGGTGCCAAGAGTACACAATAGGGAAAGTGCAATCTTATTCAAAAGATGTTGTGGAAACTGGATATCCACATGGGAAAGAGTTAAATTGAACCCTTGCCTTACCATACATAAAAATGAACTTAAAATAGATGAAAGACTTAAATGTCAGACTTGAATCCATGAAACTCCTAGAAGAAAACGGAAGATGAAATCTCTTTGACATTGGTTTTGGCAATAGTTTTATTGTCTATGACTTCAAAAGCACAGACAACAAAAGTGAAAAACAAACAAGTGAGATTACATCAAACTGAAAAACTTATTCACAGCAAAGGAAACAATTAACAAAATAAAAAGGCAAACTCTGGAGAGAGAGAAAAGAGATGCAAACCATGTACATGAGAAGGGGTTAATATCCAAAATCTATAAGGAACTCACACAACTCGATACCGAAAAAAAAAAAAAAAATTAAGATCTGGACAAAGGATCTGAATAGAAATTTTTTCAAAGAGGACATACACATGAGAAAGAGGTATATAAAAATGTGCTCAATATCACTAATCTTCAGGAAATGCAAATCAAAATCACAGTGTCACCTCCCATATGTTAGGATGGCTATGATCTAAAAGGAAAAAGATACCAAGTGTTGGAGAGGGTGGAGGGTGTGAAGAAAAGGAGCCCCAAGTAGGGTGATTGGTGGGAATGTAAAATGGTACAGCAGCTTAAAAAAAATATATATGGCGGTTTTTCAAAAATTAAACATAGAACTACCAGGTGATCCAGTCATTCTATTTCTGAGTATATATCTAGCAGAAATGTAATCTGTATCTTGAGGAGATACCATGTTCATTGCGGCATTATTCCCAATAGCCAAGGTAAGCAAACAACCTAAGTAAATGAATGAAGAATATGTGAGATATATATGTATACACACACAACAGGAGACGCCCAAAACCCAGAATTTATTTATAAAAAATTGTGTATTTATTCTTACATGTTTAAACTTCAGTCGCCTTCACAGTACTCTCCGTTTGATGCAATACACCGATCGAGATTCTTTTTCCAACTGTGTAAAACAGTTTTTGAACTCGTCCATTTTGATGCCTTTGAATGCTGATGCCATTTTTGTTTTCATCTCTTCCACATCTGCAAAATGTTTCTCTTTGAGGACTTTTCTCATCTGAGGAAACAAAAAAAGAGATGGGGTAAAATAGGGAGGATGGAGCATGGGCGTCATGGTCAGAAACTGCTGAACACTCAGCACCATGTGGGTAGGTTTGTTTGTAAATCACCCATCACGAAATGGGCAAACTTGCTGTAAGAATCTAAAAAAAAAAAAAAAATCACTGAAGCCAAACGCAGCCTCCCACAACAACACTAGCTGGTACACTGAAGTAGTTGGGTTCCTAGAACACTTACCTAGCTGGGGAAGCCTGTACTACAAGGGGGCTACCCTCTGTTTTTTTTGGGGGGGGAATCCCCACTCATATATACATATATACACATATATATACAAATGCATATATATATGTATACATACATACAATAGAATCTTATTCAACCATAACAAAGCAGAAAATCTTGCCATTCACAGCAGCATGAATGAAACTAGAGGACATAATGCTAAGTGAAATAAGTCAGGCACAGAGAGACAAATATTGTCATGATCTCTCACATATACGTGGGATCTGAAACAGTAGAACTCACAGAAGCAGAAAGTAGAATGGTGGTCACTAGGGGCAGGAAGGAGGGGGAAGTGCAGAGACGCTGGTCAATAAAATAAATTTAAACATAAAGATAAAATTAAAGGGTACAAAGTTTCAATTATAAAAAATGAATAAATTCTGAAGTTCTAATTTGTAGTAGGGTGACTATAGTTAACAATATTACATTATATGCTAGGAAATTGCTTTAAAAAGTAGATTTTTATTGTTCTTCCCACACAGAAATGTGGTAACTATGTGAGGTGATGGATGTGCTGATTAACTTGATTGCGGTCATCATTTCACAGTGTGTATATATATCAATCATCACATTGTACATTTTAAATATATGCAATTCTGATTTGTCAATTGCACCTCAATAAGGCTGGAAAAAATTACTCTAACAATAAATAAGCATTGGCCAGGCACAGTGGTTTACACCTATAATCCCAGCACTTCAGAAGGCAGGCAAGAGGTTTGCTTCAGTCCAAGAGTTTGAGTCCAACCTGGGCAACATAGCAAGACCTCATCTCTATAAAAAATTGTTTTAAAAAAATTAGCCATGTGTGGTGGTGCATGCCTGTAGTTGCAGCTATTCAGGAGACTGACGCAGAATTCTCCTCAGCCCAGGAGGACGAGGCTGCAGTGAGCCGTGATCATGCCATTGCCCTCCATCTTGGGCAACAGAGTGAGACCCCCAACTCAAAAATAAAACCAATAATTAAAGTAATAAACAAAAATCAACCCCTTAACCAATGAAAAAGTCTAAAGTGGAAGGAAATTTATATTCTGTATCTAACAAGTACTTTAAAGTGTCGGCAATTCAACCATGAATGATAGCCAAGTCTCTGATCTCCTGACGTTTACATTCTAATCGGGGTGGAGGAACACAGACGATGAATAAACAAGATTTAACCTGCATGGAGAAAGATAGGGGCTGCTATTTTATAAAGGGTGATCTGGAATTCAAGGCCTATATATACAGTAGGTTCCACTACTCATATAGCATAATGGCTGTTCACTCCATTTTTACCAAAGGGCCAACCAGTTTCCTGAATGCTGAGGTTATCTTTTTATACTTGAAATCTATGCAGCTTTTATGGGACTCAATTCCCCTTGTATACAAATCTCCATAATTCACAGGATTCTGATGGAATCACAGCTGAAGACTGTGGTCTTAGAATGGATCAGAGTCCACATAAAACATTATTCACCATTGAATCGCAGAGTGCCAAAAATCCTGGTAAATTTCTGCTTCCCTCGGAGTTACCTATTATCTCCAATTTTACATATTGCTTTATTTACCTTTCTGTAAACTTCTTATTAATTAATCACCAAACTATGTAAGTGTACATTCTTCTCAATGCAAGGGGGACCCAAGAAATGGAATTTATTTATTTAAAAACTGTGTATTTATTCTTACATGTTTAAACTTCAGTCACCTTCAAAGTATTCTCTGTTTGATGCAGTACACCTATTTTCTTTGCTCAAAACAGTTTTTGAACTTGCCAATTTTGATGCCTTTTAGTGCTTCTGCCATTTTTGGTTTTACCTCTTCCACAATGGCAAAACATTTCCCTCTGAGGACTTTTTTCAGCTGGGGAAACAAACAAAAAAAAGTCACTAGGGGCGAGATCAGGTAAATAGGGAGAGTAGGGCACTGGGTTCATGCTTTTTTGGTGAAAAACTGCTGAACACTTGGTGTGGTGTGGGCAGGTGTGTTGTCATGGTGGAAGAAACAGTCACCTGTCTGCTACAACTCAGGACGTTTCTTCCGCAATCTCTCACAACAAAACTAGCTGGTACACTGATGCTGAAGTGTTCTAGGAACACTTACCTAGCAGGAGAAGTCTGTACTACGAGGCGCCCAACCTCCAAAAGATAATTCCAGGTTTTTTTGGGTCCCCATCATACATCAGCAGATGAGTCTATTTAATTATTTCTCTCAGTCTTCCTGCCCCAATGTGGAGTGATGCTTCCTTGGGCCTGAGAGGCAGGGTTTCTTCTTGTGTCTTCCTTGGACCTTTCTGGGGGGGTCCCAGTGCATTTTTCTACTGTTCACTGAATTCTGTGTCTTCTTGTCTTTTGGTTTATTTCTTGTTTGGTGAATCACAGCCTCTAGGAGCATACTAAGATCTTATAACATATTTACACCATCTGAAAATGTTTCTATGCTATACTTGCACTTAATCATTTGGTTGAATGATAATTCTAGGTTAGAAATAATTTTCTATAGACCTTTGAAGGAATTTCTTCATTGTCTTCCAGCTTTCAGTGTTGCTTTTGAGAGGTCAACTACTACTCATATTTTAAAATCTCTTTGTATCTAGTTTGTTTTTTTACCCCTCTTCCCTTGAAATTTCCAAGATTTTTTTTCCCCTAGTGCACACATTTCAAAATAATTTCAAAATTATATAGATAGGAGAGGGTATTTTTTAATTTGATGGGGCAGATTCTTGATGGTATTTCTCGAAGTAAAAATTCATACCCAAGCACTTTTATTAAATCCTTCCTTTTTTACTATCCTTTTTTTCCCTAAATTCTTAGTATTTAACTTTTGACACTCTGGATTGATCTTCTAATTTTATGCCATTTTATGTTGGCTTTCTCTTTGCCTTATTAGTCTACTTTCTGGGAGATCTTCTAAGTATGTTTCATACCTTCTATTGATATGTCTTCTAATTTTCTGCCATAATAATGTAATGTCTAATTTCTTTCTACTCACTGAATATTATTTTTATAGCTTACTGTCCTTATTTTATGGATTAATGCCTCCTCTTTTCTGAGAATAATTTTGAAATTATTTTTCTCCCATCCTCCCTATATTAATTATGTCTTTACCCCAAATCCCCTCTCAGCTTGTTTGGTTTTGTCTCTCTTAGTCTTTCTCTTATGTTTCAGCTTCCCTCATATTTCTGGTGATCCTTTTGTGTCCACTCATACATAAAGGCAAGGCACTGAAAAAACGTGGGCTTACTGGTTAGTGGTCCTCGCTCTGGGGAGGTTGGGTGGAGACTTGACATTTTCTTTTCTGTTTTTGAAAGACAAGCTCTTTCTCTGTTGCTCAGGCTGGAGTGCAGTGGAACTATCATAGCTCATTGCAACCTCGAACTCCTGAGCTCAAGCAAGCCTCCCATCTCAGCCACCTGAGTAGATGGGACTACCAGCATGCACCACCTCAGCCAGCTAATTTAAATTTTGTTTGTTTTTGTAGGGACAGGTTCTTGCTATATTGCCTAGGCTGGTCTTGAACTCCTAGGCTCAAGTGATCCTCACACCTTGGCCTTCCAAAGTACTGGGATTATAGGCATGGGCCACTGCACCCAGCCTGAGACCTAGCCTTTTCATTGGTGACACTCTAAATATTAGTTTCTTTCTTATTTTCTTAGGCTCATCAGTTCATTTGGAGAGAAATCTTCCAATCTTCTGTCTGTAAAACATAAAATTGCTCTACTAGTATTCTGAAAGCCAAGGGGAGAAGGGTCTGGGACCCTCACTGCTTTGTATGTAGGCTTTTACTCAAGCTCCATTTCTGAGATGACCCCAACCCTGGCCCAAGAGGCAGCTAGTGTCCATGAGTTCAGAGAATACTCAGTTTTAAACCATGAAAAAACTGTCTCTGCAGTCTTCTGCCAGGGTAGAGGGATGATTTGCCTGTGCATACACATCTATGTTAAATGTAACTCCTTTTAGAGCATTATAGGCTAAGCCCCATTATATTGTTGTGTACTGTGTTCCTGGTGAGATAACAGACACTGATCTAATTCCCATTTCTGTGGTGTGCTTTTTCTCCCCTTGGAAGTTGTTGGAATGTTTGCTTCATTCTTGGAGTTCTGATGAGACTATATGAGAATGTGTTGAAATTCATTCTGCTGGGGGTTCTCAGTGGATCCTTTCATTCTGGAGATGAATGTCTTTCCACAGCTCTGAGAATTCTTTATTGTGTCATTTCTTCAATGTTCTCCTTTTTGTTTTCTCTGTTTCTCACTCTGAAATTCCTCCTAGTTAGCTATCTTACTTCCCAAAGCAATCAATTCTGTCACTTATCTTTTACATCATATTTTTTCATTTGGTGTGAGAATGGTTTTATCTTTTAACCATTCTGAGTCTTTGTTTCATTAAACTACTTTTCCTGCCAAGAGATCGTTCTTGTTTTCCTATCATAATTTTTATCTGTTTCTTTTTAATACCACGCTGTTCTTGTTTTATAAATTAACATCTTAATATCTTTGAGGGCATTAATGAGAGTTTATTGTTCCTCTCAAGTCTTGTTGTGTTTTTTTACTAATTTGTTTCTTTATGTTATGTTCTATGTTGCTTATATTGTTTTTCTCTTTCCTGTTCCCTTCTTTCTTAAGCTACCTGTTGGTGTTCTGGATTAAATGTCTACAAAGTTGACTGCAGTCCTTATGTTGAACATGGGCAAGGCTTGTGGACTAGTAGCTTAGATGAAACATGGAGACCACTGAAACGAGGATGAATTTACTTTGCAAATAACATTCATATTTTTTTTTTAAAAAAATTCAAGAGTCATCATTTTATCAAGGGATGGTGTCATGTAATGCCTGACTGTTAGAGATTCTACTTGTCAGGATAGGTGTGAGGGGTAAGAACATTCACTATTGTATATTGTGACTTTCAGTTAATCTCCCTGTCTTCAGGCTTCATATCCTATTCCCAGCTTCTGCCTCTGGGGTTTGGAATGGTGAGACTCTCTGGGGTTTTGTAAGGGAGCTCTTTCTGCTATTCTAGGCTTCTTCTGTTTCTTTCTGTTTTTCATAGTTTTGCTTTTATTGTTAGAGTAAATGGTGCTTTTATAAAAAATCATACTTTCTCATTATCTTGACAATAATTTCTATTAATTTTAGATAAGTTATTTTGAAATTTCTATACATATTGTCATATAACTTTTAAATGATATCACCTATCATTGATGCTTATGCCTAGTTGATGTTTTTTTCTGTTTCGTGATAGTAACCAGAACTTCTGAAACTATAATGTATGCTAGGCTAGAGTAGACACTTTTCTTGCTCCTGTTTTTAATATAACATTATTATTATTTCACTCATAAGCCTCATGTTGTTTTCAGATAGGTATTGTTTTCTGAGCTAATGATAGTACATTCATTATGATTTCTTGTGATAACATTTTCTTGGGAAAAAGTTATTATTGATTTAGTTATACAGTCATAAGAAAAAAGCAATTTCAATTCAATCCTAGAATCTTTCAGTGACTCAAATGGAAGATGCAAGAAAGGAGAAGAAAAGGAAACATACTGAAGGACCACTTGGTGTATGTCAATGGGGCGAGATATCTACAGAGATACGCTGACTTGCTGATTCATCTATGGAATTCAAATTTTCATTGATCTCCTGGGGCTGACAAGCATAACTTGAAAATTAGGGCACCATGTTTTGATCAACTACAGAATAAATAAGGAACTGAAATCAGTTGTTT
This sequence comes from Tarsius wallacei, assembly GCA_963574415.1. Lineage (NCBI taxonomy): Eukaryota > Metazoa > Chordata > Mammalia > Primates > Tarsiidae > Tarsius > Tarsius wallacei. The sequence continues at coordinate 59,954 of CAUYQG010071898.1, read as the reverse complement.
GAAGGAAATATGACTACAGGGCTTGCGTTTGATCAGCAATCTTCAAATTTTTAGGTGAATGCAAGTTATCTGCATAAAATTCCTTGTTTGTTCTTTGTAAATTTTTTTTTCTTAAAGGGTAGCAACATTCTTTTTAAAAAACTTTGGATTGTTAGCAGTTTAACCCCTGATGATCCAGATCAGTTGCTTGTTTCAAGAGGGCTTGCTAGGGTTATCTTCCTGGAGGCTGGACCGTTTTAAGGGACCGGGAGATACCACCCAAGTCCAACTCACTCACATTTTGTAATTTCTAGGCAGATATACTGGATACTTGAGGGTGAATATGCAAACATATTCCCCCTTCTTCAGACTTTCTTGTATTCTTCCTTAGTTTTTCCAGTACTCTTTTCTTTCTTTCCTCATTATAGCCATGCAGCGTCTGTGACTGTTCCTTAAAATCTAAATCATACTCTTGTTTGACCCAAGCCAGAAGAGTGAAACTAGTTGTGATGTTAAGATAATGAATTAATATGAGAGAAAAAGTTTTCAGGGCTCTGGCAAAATTGTTTTTGTTTGATTTAACCAAACAACCATACATTCTGAAACATTCTGGAACCGTCCAGAATTGAGAGTGTTTTTCAGCCTGGGGAAAGAGAGAAGAAAACAATACAAAACAAACCTCAAGTCACAAATGGAGCCCGAACCCCCCCGCCCCCGCCACTTGGACATGTACCAGATTGAGGACACATTGTCCACTGTGATCTTGATACTGCCATAGGAGTACAACACTCCTTGGACTATTACTTCTTGGATTTCCTAGCACGACATACCAAAAGGGGATGAGAATGTGAAGTTTCCTAAGTACGGGTTAGAGGCCCAGGCTATCATCACACGAGTGAAAAAGCAGCAGGTGAAAAGATGGCGCTTGCTGGTCCCTCCCTCATCCAGCCTTTACCTCCATCCTGCTCTATTCAGAGAAACAAAAGCCAGATTCTAACTCTGCATGTCATTGCATGCCCCCACCCTGTTCACTTGGCTCAGGGGTACAAAATGCTGATGCAGTTGAGATCTCAAAAGTAAGTGATTTATAACCAAAATGGCCCTATGTAGTGGAAGGTCTATGAGAGATGGGAGAATTTATTTGCTGAGTTACTATGCAAATTTCACAATTAAATCTTAACTCAGCTCCTGGGGGAATGTGGAGGATTACTGAAGGAAAGGGGCTTTGACTCGATTTTTAAAAAGGAAAGAGAGTAAAGAAGTAGCTGAATACCCTACAGTTTCTCAGCTCTGCCCTGCCAAGCCAGTCTCACCGTGGGAATCACTGTGGAGAGAATCAGATAGAAGAGAGAACAGGGAAGATATAATCAGGAAAAATGCAAAGAAACTCACTTTGTTATTTGTGAAACGGAATTAATGAATTTTTTAAAAATGCATCGCTATAGCACGCTGTCCAGGGAGAGATACATTTGGAGACACAGAGCCACTCATCTGTTTTTTAAAATTTCCTTCCCTCTGTGTCCTGATCCCCCTTCTCTTTTTCTGCACACTACCCAGACTCCCTGGTTGTGGTGAGTTGAACCTTCCTGCATTGCCCTCCTTTCTCCCGCCCCCTGCCATGCTTTCTCAGCTAGGTAGTTTCAGCAAGAGACTTCTGTTTTGACAGGTGGTCTCTTGGGTTGCTCCACTGAAAAGGCCAAAGCTCCCAGTGCAGCTAAAATCTTTGCCTTTAAACAGCTTCTCCCTTCCCTGAACTGCATGCAAATAGGAGTAGTCTCAGAGCTCCACCGCTAACTCAGGCTTCCTTGTGATTTTTCTCAAATCTGAAAACCCATCACTCTGTGCGTGGAAGGCATTTGAAGGACGACTCATTCCTCACCCTCTGGCCCATAGATGACCACCAGGCTGTTGTCAGAACCCAGCTCAGACCGTGTACTACTGCTTTCTATCTTCGGCTTCACGTAGGAGAAAAGCCTTTCTCCTCCTCTTCATGTTCAGCTAAAGATGCCTAATGCAGATGGCTTGTCCGTGCTGATAACCAACAGTGCCATGACAACAACCCTAGCTCATTAGGTCAGTTTCATCTTTAAAAGAGAAGCAGCTTTCCTTTCCCTATCTACAGTTCTCTGTATCTTAGAAAATTAGGAGAGTGAGCTTGAAAATCCCTACTACTCCCACGCACCTATTTTTAGTTCTGTTCTTTGAGCCCCTTCCCTAATAGAAGGGGTGGAGGTAAGTTTGCAGTATTGATAAAGTTTATCAAGATTGATATTGATATTAATCTTGTATTGAAGGGCATTATGTCAACTGAGGCATTATGTATGGAAACAGCAAAAAATTACCATCAACAACTTTTTTCATCCCAGGGAACACAACGAGCATTCTCATTCAACAAATAATGAGTATCTTTTTTTCAGCATCCCTTTAGTATGGAAAAATTCATAATTACGTCTTAACACAGTGTAGATGGAGACTCATTCTGTGGTATTGCTGTAAAGAAGTTGTACAATTCAAAAAAGATATTAAACACTGAGCACATTGTATAGGTGCTTTTTGTTGCCATTTCTATGTTATATTTCTCCTGAGTGAGTTATTTTTTCAAAGTGTTTTTAAAACACCCTATTTGATGCTTCCTGGAGCTCTTTGAGGCAGGTGAGACAGGCGGTTTATAAGTGTATCATATGTGGTAGAGCGTATTTTTTTATTGTAACATAACCTCCTTTTCTGTACTACTAAATAGTTAAAAGAAAGTGAGGATTGTATTCGTATTTTCTGAGGAATGAATGCAAATTATGGGAAATTCAACACAAATAGTTGGAATCAAAGACTTGCATTGCAGGGAGGGACCTCAGATATTGTTTATTCTTGGGTGCCATGTGACACACCCATCCCCTTGCCACATCACCCATTCATAGTGCAGAAGACCTCCCCCACCCCAGACACTTCTAATGACAGAGAACTTTCTAATGTTGTGAAACATACTGGATGGTTGAATATTATTTCTTAGATTGAGCCTTCTTGTAATGTCTGCTTATTGGTCTTCATTATCCCTGTTTTACCTCATACAGAAACGTATTTCATTTATTCAACAAATGTTAATTGAGCATACACTTAGGCATCAAGCATTGTTCTAAGAGCTAGGATACAATAGTAAACAAAATAGACAAAACTCCCTGTCTTCAAGGGACTTATTTTTCAGTGGAGGAACAGGGTAACAAAACAAGAAATGTATGTAGGAAGATAAAAATTATAATTTTATAGAGAAAAAAATGTGATAGGGAAAGGGATTTGGCAGTACTGGTTTTAAGTCTAAAGAATGTGCTGAGAAGGTGACATTGAAGCAAAGACCTAAAATAACCGAGAGAGTAAGCCAGTCACATAGGTACCTGGTCATCCCATTTCAGGCAGGGGGGCAGCCGGTGCAAAAACTTTAAGGAGAAAATGTTCCTGGCATGTGTGAGGATGGCAAGTGGCCTGCAGTGCAGTTGAGGAAGGAGGAGCCAGAGGAAAAGTGAGAGAAGACATGAGAGAGGAACCTTAGGTAGGTTGGGGCTGGTGGGCAACACGGGCTCTGTGTTCCTCTGGCTCTTACTCTCAGTGGGATGGAAAACCATTGGAGGGCTGTGGAGAAGTGGCATGTTCTGACTTACAGTTTTACAGGAGCAAGGAACACTTTGGCTTTGGGGTTTAGAATAGACTTGTGTGGGGAATGTAGGCCAGACAAAAGTCAAAAAAGGAGACAAGTTTAGAGGCTGAGTGACCCAGTGACTTGGGAGCAGTGGGAATGCTGACAAGTGGATCCACTGTGAAGACAGAATGTAGGATGGAGAGAGATGTTATATACAAAACTGCTGGTATTTTAGGCTGAGCAAATGAAAAAATGGAGCCACCTAATAACTTTCATGACAAGGACTATGGGTGAAACAGATAATGGGGAAAAAGTCAGGAATTTACTTCTGGGCATGCCAGATGTGAAATTCCTAACCCATGATACCTCACATATCTCAAGACAATGTTAATGATCAGCTATAGTCAGGTCTGCTGTAATGGATATATGTGTCCCTACAAAATCATTGTGCCATGTAAAATTGTGCAATAAAATCCACAAGGCTTATGGAAAAAGTAAGGTTGGGGTACAACATGCAAAACCTTTTTCAGTGATATGTCAAAAATAAAGGTACAGTTTCACACATGTTACATGCTTATGGGATAAACAAATACAATGAGTATAGCACTTTACCCTGAAAAAAAACTAGAAGCTTGCTCGTGGAAGTGGGCTTCAGAAGGATTGCATCATATGAGCTATCACAAAGTGGTGGAAGGAAGATTGTCTGAAATAGGATGGAAAGTTTTAGGAACAGATGTGGATGGGTGTGGTTCATTATTCTGGTTCAGCATTGGTGCTGAACACCACAGTTAAGTCATCTTTTGCAGCCTGAAACCCTGGGGCATATTTTTCTGCCATTGAAATGAAAGTCCTTCAAGACATGCATTTAGAGAGATATCTGTTTCATCAAAAGTGGAAATTTGATGCAGTGTATAGCCTTCTTCTTTAATTAACTTCTGTATCACCGCTGGAAATACTTTTATGGATTTGAAATGATTGCAATGTTTTTGAAACCACTAAATCAGTCACTATTAGCATCAAAAAAGGAGCCACTTCTGGATTTAACAATTTCCACTGAAGTTCTTTGAATACAGACAGTGCTTTCTTTTTTGCATGAACTGCTTGGCATTTTGAACCAGGGCACATAGGAAGGTTTGGGATGTTCAATGAGTGTGTATTTTTGCTTTGTTTTGTTTTGCTCTTGTGTTTTGTTTAATAAAAAAGTTCACAGACACGAGAGAACCACAAAGCACAGACTTGTGGACTAGCACACACACACTGTAAGCCAGGGCAACTGGTAATGTTGGAGGTGTGTGCATGTGTATCCCTGAGCAGCTTCATTCAGCTGCATATAGTTTTCTGTTTCTCAGGGACAAAATTTGAGCATCAGCAAATACAAAATTCACGTTATGCTCTAACTGTTCCCTAGTATATCAATTGCACTGAAACAAATACACTATTTCAGAACAGGCGTCATGGAAGACTTAGCTATACTAATGGTAACAGGATAATTTTAAAATACTAGAAACTTAAATTGTGTAGACAGCAATTGTGAGAGTGTTTTTCATCCCTGGAATAAGCTTGATGTGGAAGAAAGGCATCTGTGGTCCAAATCCAAGGGACGTTGGACATCCATTTGTGGGAATGCAGATTAGTGAGAAATCTGCATTGAACATTGTTTGGGACAAGAGTTTCAGTAACTCCCAATCTCGAACCTAACATACTCAGGTACAGAATCCTGGGCAGCTAGAAGCCTCTCCTTCCAATGGCATCTCTCGTGGCCTTCCGGCTAGGCAGCACTGAGGAGTAAGGATTGCTTAGTAATTGCCTGCCCTGTGAAGAGCTTTACTTTGACCCTACCCGGGCACATTCCATGGGCCCAGAGGCCCAGCACCTAAATGAAATGTAGCTCTACTCGCAAAGAGCCTGGGCCTCAGCAAATCAGAATCACACATCAAAATGAAAACTGGGTCCCATATGTCTTTAAACCCATGACGGTTACTGCCGATATGATACTGCAGGGGAAAATGACTTAGGTTTTTCTTGGGTAGATGGATTTTTTGGGGTCTCTCTGTGCAATTTTCTTTAACATAGTGGGGTCTTTGTCACTGTAATGAAAACTGCCTTCAGCCGAAGGGAAAAACGAGAGGAAAGGGGAGAAACAATAGCAGCCTAGAAGCAGAATTTTCCAAATAAATTAAACACTTTTGAGACACAAGATTTATATTAGAAACACTGATAAAACCTTATCCTTGAAGGTGTGAAGATCGAGGCTCTTAAAATTAATGTAAATTGCTGCGGGCATCCATCGAGATCTTAAAGTATATAAAAAGACATATCTCGAAAGAAGGACACAAAAGAAAGGGTCACATCTCATCAAGAATGTTTGCAAAGTCTTGGGGAAATTTGCGCAGCTTTGAATAATACCACCTCTCACTCTTCCTTCTTCACAGATATTACATAAAATGATGGAAAAAGAAAAGAATAAACAGATGATTTTGTGTCTGTTCCATTTACATGAGCAAATGTGGATTTTTGAGTGTGTGTTGAGCACCGAGTTCTGTGCTTCAGTCTAAGTTCAGGGCCCAGTCTCAGGAGGCCTGAGGTCTCCTCTTGGCCAAACACAGATGTGACTTTCACTGAGTCTTCTACCTGTAAATATAAAAGTCCCACTCACCGTTCAGGTTGATTGGTAAGAGTCGATGAATGGATATACGTGGACATATCTTTAAGGTAATAATCTGCTGATTGAAGATTGAGTATCATTAATGTGGGAACAGAGAGGGAGCGAAGATGGTCAAGCAGAGAGGAGGGCTGCTTCGGTTAACCCACCTCTCCCGTGGGAGAGGCATTGTGCTGGTGGGAAGACTAGGGCGGCTGGATATGTGAATAACAGAGAAAGACAATGCGCACATGTTCAAGTGCGTGTAAATGCAAGGGGGACAGCCCTTTATTAGGCAATAGATACGCTGAGTTTCAGGTTTACGTTACCAGGAGACTTGGAAAAGTTGAAACTCAGCCTAACTAGGGCTGCCAATGGCCTCTAATGAAAATTTCCATTTGGAGAGACTAGATGTTGACTTGGCATGACACCAAACAAGCAGCCTGCTGCAGAATTTTACACCAATTGTATTTCTCCTAATTAAACCCTGTCTGACCTCAGCATTAAGAAACAATTTGTTTCAGGATATAACCAGCACACATAAGCAATTACATTCTGTTTGCCCCATTAGCATTATTTGGCTCCTTTGCTATCCAGGGCTGCTACTGCAGCAAATGCTGCCCGGAGCCAGAGCTATAAAAAGCCTGGAGTGTTCAGAGACTTTTTCCACCCCCCATACTAAGAACTAAGAATATCATCATATTTCAGCCAAGCCAAAGATTCTGGGAACAGTGTGCTTCTGTGTTTATTATAAGGGAGTGTCTATATATATACATATATATATATGAATATTTCTTATGAGTTAAAAAATCTCTACTTATAAAAAACCTGAGGAAGCTATAATAATCCAGGTTTATAATAATCTAAGCTTATCTGATATGCTGTGTTTCATGTTCCTGTTTAGCTATAACCCTCATACTTTTACTTTTTTGTGGGTATCAGTCTTGGTGAATTTTGAATTTTGAACTGAAAAAAATTGGGTCCTACAAAGTTTTGGGGGTGGGGGGGCAAGTGTTCTTTTATAAAAGAAGTATCATATTCCTGTAACGGAGAGACTAATTACAGAAAGGCTTTCAACCTGACAACTCACACCAGATCTACTGGTAAAGTGTATTTTAGTGGCAGGGACTCTGAGCCCTTAAGGAGGGGACTTGGTCCTCTCGGCCCTGCTGCTCAGGCCTGCTGAGTCTCAAGGTCATCCTCTATCTCTCTGAGTCTCCACTTCTTCTTTCATAAAATGAGACAGATGACACCTGAGGTATCTTTTCAGTAAGGTTAATGTAGAGATTAGTCGAACCATAGGTTGTGTTTATGCTTCGTCCTTGAAAGTCACAGAGCACTAAATAGATACTAGAACATCCTTTATTCTAACTTATTTCTGAGGGCTTTTGTTGCAGACTTCTGTTCTGCCATCCTTGATTTGGGAGCTGAGGTGGGAAAGTTTAGAAGGAGGGTGAAATGTATTCCAAGTAGGAAGGAGACAGATAGAAATGAGAAAAGAACTCCATATAATCAATTGGAGTCAGCACCATAAGGTGTTTGTTTTTCTTAGTTTTTGTCTAAGTTTTACCTCTAGTGCCTTGGGAAAAATAATTACCATTGATTTCTCTGCTTCGGTTTTTCTACCTGTAAAATGGGAATAAAACCATCTCCCCCTTTCTATTTCACAGAACTATGGGAGGAGTAAGCCAGTTTTGCTAATGACAAGCCTCGTGAATCTTACAGTGCAGATACTGTTGAACAGAGCATGATTCCACTTCTGTGTACTACAGCGAGGTGTGTCGGGGCGGAACTGTGGCACTCACTCTTCAGAGCACAATTTCTCTCTGTGAACCAAGAGCACCTTCTGTTGGCAGCTGAGTCTCATGAGTCTTAAAAATAAAGGTACATTTCAGCATTGAATCAAACTTACAGAAGATTGAGAATAAAGAATCGGTGCCTATGGCTTTTAATAAGCCATAAGAACAAATGTCCACCCCTTTCTCCCAGCAAGGTTGAAGCCCACTGTCACAATGCTCCTTATCACAGTAGTCTAAGTCCTTACAAGTGCACAGCACTGAAACAGTGCACACACACACATACACAAGATAGATGTGTGCTCACAAATGCAAACATGTTCAACAAATGAACTTATATGTTGAAGCATTGGAGCTGGAATATAGCATGTTACCATGGAACAAGAGCTGTACTTTGAAAGAGAAAACTTCAGTGTGAGTCTCATCTCAGACATTTACCTACTGAGTGGCTTGGGCAAGTCTTTTCAAAGTCACCTGGTACCAACCTAACCACATTTAATTTTGCAGATGTCATTCTCTGTGTTTTGTTTTTCTCCTGCATATTTCTCATAAGTTGAAGGTACTGGCATACTTACTTGTATTAAATAGTTGGCGATCAGTGATTTTAAAGGTTTAGGAATCCTCTGAAGTATTAATGAAAATACACATTCCCAGATTCCCTTTAAGGAATCTGCCTTTTAAAAAAACAATCCTAGTGAATTTGATGCACGTGGGCTGCCTCTGAAATATACTTGATAAACATATCAGGCACCCAGAACACCTCCTGACACATAGTAAGTATTCAGTACATATTTATTGTATATGTGGTGGCCTTGTCTATTCTTTATTCATGTATACATCCCAGTAGGACATATGAAAACTTACTGGTTAGTGTAACTCTATCCAATTACAAAGGTATCAATTTCCTGTTAGGAGGAAAGAGAAGGTGAAACTGCTCAAATCAGGGTGGAAAATCCTGGAATTTCAAAGAAGACCCTCTGGCCGGCTTTAGGGTGAAGCATGTACTCTTCACTTTGTGATAAATATTGCCTGCTCTCTGTGTTCCTTTACTGGTCCTTGGTTTTGACTTAACACTCACAACTCTGAGGCTGGTGTTTACTCCATCCTGCTCTTAGCATGTCCAAGGATAATTGATCTCAGCTTTCTCCTTTGTTTCTGCAATTACCCCACCCCGTCCACTGCTTTTTCTACATCTCAATGATACTGATCTGGTTTTGCCACAAACTATCTAATGGCTAGAGAAATACTCAACACCCTAGATAGAGTTGCAAGGAACATGCAAGATGCCTGGTTAAATTTCAGTATCAGGTAAATCCAAAATATCTTTGTAGTATAAATATGTCACAAGCATTGTGCAGGGCATGTTTACGGCAAAAAAATTATTCTTGGTTCATCTGAAATTTAAATTTAGCTGAATGTCCTGGACTTTTATTTGCAAGATCTGTCAGCTCTACTTCTGGGTGACTTTGCTTTGCACTTTAGCTTTCTTGCTTATCTCTCGATTACTGAATGTTAAAGGTAGCTGAGCCTTCTGATGACTTCTTTTGCCTTGTCTTTTCACATCTGTGGCTTTCACCTGTTTTCATCTTTTAATATTCTTAATTTTTCACTTTGCGTCTTCATGGTCCTTGCTACCCTTTTTGGTTTTGTTCCATCACTTCTCTCTAACCAGGATTGCCTGAACTGGAGAATGTCCCAGATCTCTATTCCCAATTTTAACACCATCTCTAAGATACACTAGGGTATTCTGATATAGGTTTCCTCCTATGGCTTCTACCTGGCTCCTGGTGTAGGAAAAAAATAGAAGGTTAGGAGCAGCACAGTAGTTGCAAAAGGGGGTGGAAGCAGCAAGCACAGCACTGAATGCTATTTTGGATTAGTGATGGCTGCTCCCGAACAGCAATGCTTACAAAAATGCACAGGGATGGCTATCACTCACCTCTATTTTATGTCTTAGAAATCAGCAAAGAGAATCTGGACATCAATGGAAGATCCTGAGGATGATTCTTTTCTGCTCTTTTTCATTGCTCTAACCTTTTCTGTCTATCTTATTTCTTTAATCTCCTCATAGCTTGCATCCTTTCATGTTTTCTTTGTTCATTCTCTTTTTTTTCTTTCTTGTGTTGGAATCTCACTCTGTCACCCAGGCTGGAGTGTAGTGGAACAATTACAGCTCTCTGCAGCCTCAACCTCCTGGGCTCAGGAGATCCTTCCTCCTCAGCCTTCTGAGTAGCTGGGACTACAGGTGAGCACCACCATGCCCAGCTAATTTTTTGGTTATTTTGTGAGTGACGAGGTCTCACTATGTTGCCCAGGCAGGGCTTGAACTCCTGGGCTCAAGCAATCCTCCTGCCTTGGTCTCCTAAAGTGCTGGGATTACAAGGGTGAGCTACCACATCTGGCCTAAGATTAGATAATTCTTTATACATTTTTTTGCTGCCAGAGACTATTCTTTTAAATAACAATAGTAATCACAATAATAATAATAGCTGATATTTATTCAGTGTGTTCTAAGTATGACTACCATGCCAAGCATTATATTATATACATGATGGCATTTCAGTCTTGTAAAATTCTTATCCTTTCAATACAGAAAAAGAAAAGCAGATGTATAAAAGTTAAATTACTTGTGCTAATCGACATAATTTGGTGAAGCCAAAATTTGATTCCAGCTTTAACTGATATCACAGCCCTTCTTTTAACATAATGCTGTACTTCCCTCCATGTGACATTTACTAGAAACTATGAGAAGAATTATTGACTATTCAAGCTGTTTATAGTAGGGGTTATACAAAAAATCAACCGTAGTCTGGGTTTAGAAATCCAGGGTAGAAATACCCAGAGTGAGGTCTTTTGTTTCTTGATTTCAGCCACAAACCTTTCCCTGCCATACTTTTCTTACCCTGTGGCCTTGACCCAGTGCCATTCTCAGAATTCCTCATTCATACCTATACAGCACTTTTGACAGGATCAGCCATTGACATCATCATTGCTTGATATTTCTTATCAGGTGAACTGAAATAAACTCCCTCCTCCCTCCAAAATTAAAAAAAAAAAAAAAAAAAAAAAAAGGATTCCCCTCCACCCCAGTTAAAGGATTTGTAAATTTTTTAGGATCAGATCTAAATCTGGAGTAGTAAGTCTGCTGAGACAGTTTACTTAAGTCTGGAATGTTACTGAGGTAATAGGATTCTGTTGCAATTCTACCAAAGTCCAAAGGAAAATACTATTCTCTGTTTCATAAGCACTACTTCTAGAAGAAATTGACCCAAGATCTACACTGATAGGAAGCATGGTAATGGCAGAGGTGGGCTAGAGTTCCATTTACCAAATTATTGCCCGAAATTAAATCTATTTGCATTTGCCTCTGCTCAGAGGGTTATCCTACTTTCAAGAAGCTGTATGATGTGTTGACTTTGCTTTAATTAAGGAAAAATAAAGAGCATTTAAAGTCACAAGTGTATTTTATTTTTACTATTAAAATCTTTTCAGCGAAAAAATGCTTCTGTAGTCTAGCATTCTGAAAAATAATGCTGGGAAATCTTGCATATTTTTCATGTAGTATCTTCTTAACTGGGATTCTCACTGACTAAAAGCTGGGGGACTTGTTAATCTCAAGGGATCATGCAGCATGTACTTTTAAAATTCACTGTTGGACTTGCCTTTCTGTTTAGTTCCAGATTGAGATGTCAAAGCTTAGCATAAAGAAGATGTGTAACTTGTGAAAACCAGGATGCAAAAAGCTTTTAGAAAACAATAGCATCTGCCTACTAAACACGTGAATATACATACACACACATATTCCTCAAGTGGTGGCTACAGCCAGACCTCCCTTGTAGGCTATTGTGTGGGCAACTCACCCTGAGGTCAGATCCATGATTTGAAGACCAAGTTTCTAGTGACTTCTCTGGCATTTGAGCCATGATCTAAATATGACTGAAATATGCCAGCATGTCCAAATGTGATGAGGTCCTCCCTGGTGATAGAGTAGAAGGTGAAAGGTGGATTTTAAGTGATACATAAAAATATCCATCACTTCTCAAGTGCTATTACCCTCACCCAGATAGCTTTACTTCTTTTCTAGTTCACTGTGGACATAGCTCTTGTGGATAAGGAATGAGGCAAAAGTTCATATGGAAAAAGTCATGATCCAATTAGGCAATTGGAAGAAAGAAAGAATACACCTGATTAGCATCTGAGGCGGCATTAAAAAAATTATTTAGGAAAATGATCTGAGGAGGAAGAGCTCTGTGTAAAAAGAACTAGGTGGCACTTGACTCATGGTCATTGAAGGAGGCAGAAAACCACATTGGTTAAGGGCACTGGGTTTGGCTGGACTCATGCTGTCTGGATTTGAATTATGATTTTGCCACCTACCATATTTACATCTAGACTACTCTAAAAGCCTTTGTGGCCTATAAAGTAAGAATATTTATATCCTGCAAGTTGTGGTTGGTACCAGAATTAGATGGAATAATCTGCAAAGTGATTAGCACAAGACCTGGGATGTGATAAGTGATGAAAATGATGGTGATTGTATTAGTTTTCTATTGCTGTGTAAAAAATATTCACAAATATAGCCGCTTAAAGCAACACACATTTATTACTCACAGTTCTGCGCGTCATACACCTGTTGTGGCTCATCTGGTTCTCTGCTCTGGGTCTCATAAGACTGAAATCAAGGAGTTGGCTGGGCTGGGTTCTTACTTGGAGGCTCTAGGGAGAAATCTGCTTCCAAGCTCATTCAGGTTGTTGGTCAAATTTAGCTCCCTGCAGGTATAAGACTTGACAATCATTTCCTTGCCTGCTGTGAGTTGGAGTCCTTGCTCAGCTTAAGGTCACTTGCATTCCGTCTCAAGTGAGTGAGTCCATCTAAAGCTAGAAATGGTGCATTAAATCTCCCTTGTGCTTCCAACTTCTCTGACTTCCTCACCAGCTTCTAGCCAGAGAAAACATTCTGATTCTAAAGGGATCACCTCATGGGATCGGGCCCACCAGATAATCTCTGAATCTTAAGGTCAACAGATTTAGGACTTTACATTGGCAAAATTTCTTCCCAGCAGCACCTCAATTAGTGTTTGATTGAATAATCAGAGGACAGGAATCTTGGAGAAGGGCATCCGTAGAATTCTTCCCGCCCGCTGTAGGGATGGTGAGGGTGATGACTTGATTTTTTGACTAGTCTTTGGATATAGGAAGAGTGGGCTGAAGCTAGGTTTGGAGGCAAGATAGTAGAAACTGCCTAATTGTTCTGCATAGAAAGCAGAATTTATTTCTTTGCCCCTGAGAGGGCAGGCAAGAGTTGTAACATGGGAAATAGATAGAAAAGAGAGAGAGGAGATGAGAGCTCAGTCACGTGGCAGGAAAATTGAGCAGTTTCAAGAACCAGCATGTTTACTATTATATTTGACTTTTTTTTTTCCTGCCTGTTTGTCTTCTCTGACCTCCCCATAGGGCTGCATGTGAGCAGCTTTCTGGGAAAATTTGGGAAAAATTGAACTCCAGGGCCAAGTAGATGCAGTGCTGAAGAGAACAGCTTGAGATCATCCATGTACTACACACACCTGATTCAGTGGAAAAAGGAGCTCAGAGCTAGAGGTGGCCCCGAGAATCTGGAATCTAAAAGGATTCTACAAGTTTAAAGCGAGGGTTTGTTGCAGTTTCATGGATCTGAAAAGACACAGCAGTTGCAAGATAATATTTCAGTTACACATAAAACATAGAGCTCTGCAGGATATCTAGAAATCATCTAGTCTAGACCTCTGTATTCTGGAATCAAACAGTGCAGTTATTTCTTCCTCCACTGAACAAGTTTACCCATTCATCCATTCAGTTACTCTACAAATATCTATTTAGTGCCTAATTTATACAAGGCATCATTTTGGATATTGAAGTTTCAGGAACTAACAAAGCTGCTGGCCTCTTGGGACTTATGATGTATTGAAGGAGAGGGACAATAGGCAAGTAAATAAATACAAAATAATATAACTTAATTAGTTATAAATGCTTAAAAAAAAAAGATTGAGGAGGGTAGAGGAAGAAAAACTGATGACAAATGCTACTTCAGATGATAAAGTCAGGTGAGGGGTACTGTTCGGACATAGCCTGTTTCCCTCTACACCTGACTTCTTTCTGTCATCTCCATCAGCCTCTGGCTAAGGCTGGTCTCTAAAGCTTATGCGCATTCCCAGTAATGAGTCATGGGACGTAGGTGACCAAGCAAAGCTGAAAACAGTGTAGTCGTCACTCTTACTCAATGTAATTTTACACACCAGATAGGAATTTGAATGATTCACTTGATTGCCTTGATTATAAAACTGCTTCCTTACTGTCCCAAGTGTGAATTCTTTACCAGCCTGCCACCACTGGTGCCTCCTATAAGTTTTAATAAACCAATGTCTTTCCCTGCCAGACCTTCAGGTGACTTCTTTGGAATGGGTAAGCATTGCGGGCAAGCCCTCTCCAATTTGGGGTTATCACATTACATCAGAGAAGGTCTCTCTGAAGAGACAACAGACTGTCCCTGGTTGAAGTCAAGGAAGATGGAGAGGTTGGCTGTGGCTGAGTGCCATAGTGAGTTCTGGCCCCAGAGGAGGGTGAGCAGGAGGGAAGCTCCCAATTATTTTGTGACTCATATTATTTCTTTCTTGCCAAGACTACTTTGAAATCACTTAGGTAAATGCTTCAAGGATTCTTAATTATTAATAAAAATATGTTCTCAATAGGTGCATGAAAAAAACCCACAATGGTTGTGATTTCCAGGTGTCACCAGGATTTCCTGAGGGATCAAAGTGGGCTGTTTGAGGCATGCTGGGAGCAATATATTGAAAAGACCTTTCACCTAAATGGTTTGGGGCCTAAGTTTAGACCCCATTTCACTAGCATTCTCAAAAAGTCATAGATTTTTCGTCTAGTTTGGCCATCTCCCCCACCTCCACCATGCCCCTTCCACCTCTAGTGTTTCAGAACAGGATAGAATTGGTTTTCCTTAATATAACCTGAGTCCTAGACAACAGTATGTCCTGTGAATGCTAGATTAGACTGAACCGCCAGAAGAAACACAGGTAGGACAAATGTGACTATCTGTGTCCCTGTCTCAGCAGCACGTTATCAGTTTCATCATGATTAGAGAAAATGTCCAGAGGGTGAGGGTGGATGCTCTCTATCTAGAAAGCATTGAAGGACATGAAACATTTTATCTAGAGAGTCATCAATGAAGGCAAGTACAGCACTCAGCATAGTTATAATACTGTATTCTAGGTCATCCCTGGATTCTGAGTTCTGTGAGGATAGGGACGACCACGTCCCCAGCACCCAGCCCAGCCCAGGCATATTATAAGTGCTCAATAAATATTTGAGGAATGCATAAATGATTAATAAGCAATAGAAATGTATACTTTTCTTAAGTGAAAGAGCTATTTTTTGTGAGAATAGAAGTGAAAAATTGCCTATTGCTTTAAAAGATACACTGACCCAGTGATAATCACGGGAGATGAATTCAGTTCCAGGAAGGGAGACTCTTATAACACTTCAGATTCTTCAGATTCAAAGAACACCACTGCTTTAAGAGAAGGTGAACTTCCAGGCATTGGAGGTATTCAAAGGGAGGATGACCTTCATCAGCTGTGTAATAGAGGACATTCTTCCATTGAGTGGAGAGTTTTTCAGGAGACATTTAAGATCACTTTCCCTGTAAGAGTCTCTGATTCTAAATGCTGGAGGTGAGCCATTTGCATTCTGGGAAGTGGGAAATTCCCCAAGGTGTGGGCTGGGGAAGTCACCCTTGCATAGTTGACAAGAGACTCTAATTAAATGGGGGTATATCTGGCATCCATATGACAACCAGGTAATGCATGCTCCCCCCATTCCTTTCTGTAATCCCTTGATAGCACTCTCTTACCATGATTTCTATTCTTGGGATCCCAAAGCATCCCACTAAAATCAGAATGTTCCAGAATGTGGCGTTTAGCCCTGTCTAGACTCTACTTGTCCTGTTGAATGATAGGAGACTTTTCCACTCGTTCTTCTTACTCATGGCCTGTGAATGAAGAACTAATGAAATGAGTTTGGGGGCAGATGAATACCCTTGAGGGGCTCTGGCCCAATCCTTTCCCTTAAACCATTTGCTTTTAACTCTCTCTTGAGCAACTGTTCGGTAAAGTTAATAGCTGCAAGCTCTTCGGGGGAAGGTTTGTTAAAATCATGTCCGAGAAAATAAATATAATGAATGAACAATCTCTGGAGAAAGCCTTGACATTTAAGAAAAATGTAAATTAGTCTCACAAGGATCCGCTATGAAATAGGCAAAGTGCATTAGTACAAATGAGATATTTTTACAGCGATTATAGGAGCCATCTCCTGGGGACCACACCTGAACTCTTAAAAGCTGAACCAAAAACCAGTTGTGTACCCAGGAATCTAGCATGACAGATTTGAATGTATTCCACTAATAACTCTCCTCACCCCAGGCCTGCATTTCAGTGCACGGTTCCCCTGTTGCTCAATGAGCTTTGATACAAGGATGCTGGAGCATGGCTTTGAACTCCTCTGAACCCAATTATACCCAGCCATTTGGAAGTGCCATGGTGGGATGATGGTAGAACAGTGCTCTCTGAACTAGCACGCAGAGAGTTCAAGAAGGAGCTGACTGCGGCACGTCTGGCAGCCAATTCATACACGGAAGTGGGCTGCCAGTGGCACCGCTGCCTGCCAGCCTGAAGCGAGCATGGAGAATATAAAAGGGAAATTCAATTAGTTAACCAAAAATGGATTGAGCAAAGCAAAGGGGCAGCTGGTGGCAGCTTCCAGGCTTTGATTTGCAAGAGAGATGTCTTGCTCCAGCGCGTTCCAGCGCATCTTCCTTGTACCGGGTGAGTGTGTCAAGGGACAGCTCTTCCTCATGGTGGGGGTGGGGGCACTACCCCTCCCCAAAGGATTCTCCAGCTCTTCAGTCCTAATGGAAGTCAGTCTTCCAGGTGAGAATCCCAGTCTTTTTCTCTCCAAATCAACTTGCAACCAATTAAGATGGCCCTGATAGAAAAAAGAGGGACCAGCAGGCAGGCGATTGCTCCTCTCCCATAGGGTAGAAGGTTGAAGCACTTTCTTGTCAGATAAAGGGGCCTTAATGTGTATAGTCCCCAGGGTGGAAAAAAAGAAGGCTTTTGTGACCAGGCTTTAAGAAAAGGAGCTGTAATTTATTTATATCATAAATCTGCTTTTTTTTTTTTTACAGACTAACTATAACACCTTAAAATGACATTTTAAATCTGGATTCTCTACCATGGATCTGTTTTCGTGGAGGGCAGCAGACGTGACCTGCAAGCCCCTCATGTTGGACAGCCATTCACACTTGTTATCTTTAAGGTTTGGAGAGGTCACAAGGTGAGGAGCTAGAATGGTTAATTTCTTACTTTTGCTGGAGGTAAGAAATCACCAAACCTTTAAAACACAGCACTCCATTTTGTTAGACTCCTTACTACTCTTCCAACATTGAGTAGACAAATGTTTTTAGGTTTTTTCTCTCCTCTCCTTAGGTGCCCAAAATAAATTACTGAAGGTGATTTCTCCATGTTTAAATGGAATGAGATGAATAGGCAAGTAAAGTGAACCCCCACCCCCAGTGTTTGGCAGGGTAGATATGCTATTATTGGGGAATTTTGCAGATGACACAGAGCAGTGGGTCCTGTCTCTAGCCCAGCCTTTGGGTCTTATGGGAGCCAGGGAATAAATGAACCTCCCTCCCATGCTGTGTAATCTGGGGCTCCTAGATCATGTCTCCTCAGTGCTCCCCTCTATCTGCCAGGAACAAACATGCCACTTGGACTTTGTGCCCTGCCTCCCACCTACTAGGTTTGTCAACCTCCATATTCCCAATTTTATATCAATCCAAAAGACAACCCTTCAGTTTTTGAGATATGGAAAGATGACACAGGTTTCCATTCCTTCTGGAGCCACCAGTGCCTTGCCAGTCTTGGGCAAGCTAGCCCTTTCTCCTCTTTTTGGCCTTATATCCCCTTCCACTCCCAGCCCAAGCTTTCCTTAAAAGATCTCAGCTCCCCAGATCACAGCCTAAGCGGAAGACAGCTAGTGGTATATCCAGTCTCTGTTTTCAGCCCTACAATAAAAAGTTGTTTATTACCTCCATAGTTCAGAAAGGCTAAACTCAGAACTCAAAGAATTCTTTGCATGGCAATGGGGGGAAATGTCATTTATTTTTGACTAGGTTAGAACAAAACACAAATTCATATATTAACACAATTTTCTGCCACATTGGTATCAGCATTTCTCTAGAACATGAATAAGAACAAGCATCTTTGACTATTTCTTCCCACTCCCTTCCAATACATAGGAAGCAGCCTTTTTTTTTTTTAACTTATGGCTCTCATAAGATGATGAAAACCTTTATTTCATCCTGCCTGCTTCCAGCCCTCTGTTCTTCTTTGTGCTCTGGCAAAAGCTTCCTAATTGGGCTCCCTACCTGTGGTCTTTCTCCACTTTAGTGTATCATATAATAATGGTATTCGTTCCTCTGTGTGCCAGGAACTGGGCTAAGCACTTTGCACAAATTATCTCAGTGTGTCTTTACTAGTACCCTGAGGACTAGAGATTGTTATTGTGCAGGCAATCTATTGATTTTCTTTAATTCTCTTGAATTTGCCGTAGTGTTAGTTTGCCTATTGCATGAAGCCCAAATGCCTTTAACACTCCCAGAGCCTAACTTCAACCAACCTTCTAGATTTATCTGATAGTTACTACCCCTAGAACTAAGCCACCTGGATAACAGAGACTTCTCAGACTACCCCATTTTTCCTTTTGAACAACTATGCTTTTTTAAAAAAACCTATTACTCTTATCTTTTGCTTTTCCTTTCTCTTAAGTATTTCGCCTTCCATTCCATCCTCATCTGTGTAAAACCTAACATTCATGTAGTACTACGAGTTGCTTACTAAATAACGCTTTTCTGTTCTTTCTTTCCAATAGAGCCCCAACTTTGTGGTAGAAATGTCTCATGAAAAATATTCTCTAGATTTCCCTTAGACTCTTTTGCCTCCTTGGTTTGTCATGTCATTCCATTCAGTATTACAAAACAGGTACAAAAGCTCCCTGGGGTTCTCAGAAATTTTACTTTTCTGATAAAATAAGCACTACTCCCTCCTCCTGGCTGTTTACTTGCTCTTTCTGCCTGGAATGTGGCTGCTTGTGCCTGGAGGTGGAGCTGCCATCTTGCAACTATGAGGATGAGAGCTCATGCTAAGGATAGTGGAGCAGGGAACAGGGAACTTGTGTTTTTGGTGACTTCCTTGAGCAGCTGCACTTGTTCTAAGCTACATCTTCTCAGACTTTTTATTTCATTGAAAAGTAATTTCATTCTTTATGTGGTTAAGTCATTGCAAACACGTTTCTACATTCAGATGAATATAATCTTGCCATACCATCCTTCCAGGCTAAATTCAAATGCTACATAATGTATGAAGACAACCGCCCTCGTCTAAGTCACCCTCATCTCTAACATGGACTAGAGTAGTAACCTCTTAATCCTTCCTGCTTTAACTCTTCTCACCAACACTTACTCTACAACCAGAGTGATACTTTTTAAATATTTACAACATCTTGACATTCCCAGTTAGCAATCCAATCCTCCAATGACATCCCATAATCATGCTTAAAATATAACCCAAAGTTCTTTCTATGTATGAAAAAGCCCTGTATAAAGTGAACCATGCTTGTGTCATCCCCTGACACTCTCCCCACTCCCACCTCCCTTGGCATTTTATGATTGCTTGAATAATTGAAACATTCTAACACCAGCTTCCCCGTACTTGTTCTCCCTTTTCCAAATGTTGGAATCCTCGCTCCCTCAATTTTTTCAGGTCTCTCCTTAAATAGCAACCCATAGATAGTCTTCCTTGATTATCCCTTCTAAAATACCATGTGAACCTACATTCTTTCTACTTATACAACATTATTTTTATAACATTCATTGCTACTTCTACTTATTTATTGACTTATTTGTATGAACTGTCTTCCTTATTAGAATGTAAGTTTCATGAATCAGGGATTTGTCTGTGTTATCCACCATACTATCTCCAGCATTTGGAATGGTTCTAACACATAGTAGGTGGTCAATAAATAATTGGGAAATAAATAATTGAAGGGAAGGAAGGAAACAAAGAAGAAAGAAAGGAAGACCACAGATCTTGGATAAGAACTTGAAACAGTCAGTGTTCCTTAAGTGAGAGAAAATGAAGGACTGATTTAGGAACTGTAATTCCTCTGAGAATGTTTTCCCAAGAATAAGTGACAATTACTTGAGATAACATCTCCCTAGATTCCTCCATACATCAGAAGATGGTAAAATCACTAAAGCATGTTCTGTCCACACCTGGCTCTGACTGTTGCTAGAGGGAGTGGTGTTAATGTTGCCACAGCAACGAAACATCTTATATCAAATCTCTGACTTGCTTCAGATGTGGTAACCGGCTTAAAAGTTTTCTTGGGGATTAAAAAATATAGCCTGCTTTCCAATTTCCAGTTGTTTCTTATTGTTAATAACAAAGCACACCTACGATGCTGAAACTGCTTATGAGCTTTATCCCTTTGAGGGGAGACCAAAGAGCATGTTACCATCTATATGTAACAATGCTCTACATGTAAATTGTCATCATAGTTTTAGTGCCATTGATCCAAGGTTGGGAAGAGAAGATTTGTAACACACTAAATAGGAAATGACTTTGTGCCTAGTTACATGATATTCTGTTTCTCACCTAGGTTTGCACGGCCCAACATGGCCTAGCTCTGCTGCCTCTCTCCCCTTTGCTTTGCTCTGGTCCCGATATATGGATTGTCTTTCTGTCATCTAACATACCATGTTACTTTCTTCTTTGGGGTCTTTTGACTTTGTTTCTCTTCCCTTACTCAGGTATTTTCTTAACTTACTCCTTCCCTTCTTTTCTTCATAGCTCTCCCTGAATAGCACTTACTCATGAGTCTTCCATGACCACCCAACCTAAAATCTCAAAAATCTCAACTCTCACTTGCTCCCACTCCTTTATTTTCTATTCTATGATCATCTTTATTTTTCTTTATAATACTATTTACTACATGCCACTGTTCATACATTTATTTGCTTACTTATTTGTCTAACACATGAGAATGTACTTAAGGGGGTGGGGACAACTTTGTTTTGTTAACTAGGTATGAGTAATATTCTACTGTAGAGATATTTAACTATTTATATATAACTATTGATTTATCCACTTAAATGTTGATGAACACTTGGATTTTATCCAGGTTGAGATTCTATTACAGAACTGCTAAGAACATTTATGTTCAGTCTTTGTGACAGATTACTCTGTCATATAGTAAGGATATTTTATTTTATAAGAAACTGTCAGTCTATTTTCCAAAGTTTTTCTACCACATTGCATTCCCACCAGCAGTGTATGAGAGCTCAAGTTGCTGGACATCCTGGTCAATCCTTGGAATTTCAGTCATTAATTTTAATCAACCTAAAGGGTGTGTAGCAGTTTTTTTATTGTGGTTGGAATTTGCATTTCCTTGGTCACTAATGATGTTAAACATCATTTTGTGCTTATTGACTATTTGTATATATCTTT
Organism: Tarsius wallacei; assembly: GCA_963574415.1. Taxonomy (NCBI): domain Eukaryota; kingdom Metazoa; phylum Chordata; class Mammalia; order Primates; family Tarsiidae; genus Tarsius; species Tarsius wallacei. The sequence continues at coordinate 38,294 of CAUYQG010071898.1, read as the reverse complement.
TGATAAAATGTCTGTTTATATGTTTTACCCAGTTTTATTGAATTGTTTGTCTTCTTCTTCCCAATGTTTGTTAAGATAGGTATAAGAACAATCACATGAAAAACATTCCTACACATTTTTAAGATTGTCATTGAAATTACATTCCTTATGTTGTTCAGACATAGTTCCTTTTATAAAGAAATTTATCTCTTTTAAATAATGAGTATGAAATTTTCCACCATGAGTTGAAAATTGTATTCTCATCATATTTCTGATTTTTCTTTGGACAAAAGTTCAGTCAGTGCTGAATTTAATGTTTAATCATGAAAATTGTTATTTTAAGTTTTTAATATATGTTTTTACTCTCCTATATATTTCTCTGTTTTTTATTAAATGTTTTTGTTATGTACTTGCTTTTAATTTAAGCAGCTTCACATTTCTTTTGGAAGTAAGTGACACACCTCAGTTTCTTCATATTTGAATATGAATAATGGTGCTTCTAGAAATTTCCTCAGTGTCCCGGTATTATTAAAATATTTTTGGCTTTCTTGGCTTGATTTAATCCAAAATGTCTTTATATGAAACATGGGCACTAAAGTAATTATTTTTCTTTGTTGTTCTAAATACTTTTTACATCAAATATGTATAAATATATATCTGAGAGCAGTATTTCTCATCATGGTATATAGTTTCATGCTATTTTATGAAGACATGACATCACTTTCTAAAACAGAATACCTAAATTTGTTCTTTTTTGAATTCATATCTCCCTTTACCTATGTATTTGATATCAAGAGCCACACTTTATACATCTTTGTACTTCTCATAATCCCTAAAGAGAAGTATGCCTAGTATTTAATCAATTTTGCTTAAATAAGTGCTAGATAAAAGAATAGCAAGGGTTTCTCATTTTTGTACATAACTCATTCATTTATTCAGACAGGCATTCATCTATTATCGGGCAAACATATGTGAATTGCTTTAAGAGGACCTGAAGAGGGATAGAGGGCTTGAAGACATAGCCCTGATGTTTTCCAAATGTAGTTTTATTTCTAGAAATATCATGTCCACTTAGTGATCAAACAAATGAAATTAGTAAGAGAATGAAATAATGAGGAAACGGAGTTGCCTGGTGGGGAGGCCATTGCAGGAGAAGGGGAGGGTATGGTGAGGCTCAAGGAAGAAGCAGAGCTCTGCAATCAGAGGGCCCAGGATTCTGCAGCAGCTGTATCAAGCTCTCCTGGAGTTGAATACCAAGGGTTAATTTGCCATAATAAAATCAGCATGAATGCTGCCAAAGAGGCCTGAGCAGACCCTCAAGTAAGTAATTAATTCTGGCTGCTTTCCGCTCTCTAGCTTTCATCATCCTTAATGTTATCTAATTGTAAAATTATTCTTCAAACCTTCCTAGTATAAAGGAAGAAAATGCCCAGATCTAGCCTGCTTTTCTTGAGGGCATGGGTGCCTCCTGCATCTTGGTGGAAGTACCCAAGATGCTACTAATTAAGGATGTGTGAACACTTGAAAACTTTTGATCAACTTTCATAAAACAGCCTACAAAGGGATTCTAGAAAAGCTCTTCCTTCGTGCACGGAGCTTCCCTTCCGAGGGAAGCATGGAGTTTTCTCCACAGGTTTTCTGACCTTCAGACCCTCACAGTGACCTTGACAGATCCTGAGATGGGAAAGTACCTAACAGACAGGTATAGATGGAGCAGAGAGAAGTACCTGGCCTGGCCTATAGTTACTGCTGCTATTGGGGGGGAGACTAAGGAAAGTCTACCCCACTTCACAATACACCAAGCCTCCCAATGCCAAGGGTTTTAAGTGCATGGCAATGCAGCCAGATAGATCGAGTCTCCATCTCTAAAGAACACTCTTTTACCCCATGTGTCTTCCCTCGTCAAACAAGATTTCCTGCAAAGTCATTCCTTTATCCACAGCCATGGCTGGGGGAACCAAGCTGTCTTTCCCACTGTGATTACCTGCAGAGGCTTTAAGTCTTGAGGTCTCTAGGTAGCCTTAGCAACATAAGTGCAATGTACTATTAAAATAATGACCATTTCTCCAGTCTAGTTAAAAAATAGAAGGGACAGCCTTGGATGGCATCCTGGTCAGGGAGGAAATATCTTATATGTCTCTGGGGGGAGATAAAAAACTAAGGGCTTGACCTCTTTTGGCCATTAAAGACCTTCGGGTCCTCTCCTGTCTCTTTGTTTCCTACAAGAGTAGTGGTAGTATTAATTCTGTGGCTGGCTAAATTCTAACTGGGATAATTATACTGTCACCCTGTATTCCCTTGGAGATTCAGTTAGAAAAGTTACTCTTTGATCATGCTCTTAAATCCTACTGCGCTGGGCTTTGTAACATGGCAGGTGAAGAATGGCTATTGGATTCCACGTGCCTCCCTCCGCTGGGTGAGTGATGCTAATTCTATGTATGTATTCTGCTGAGTGCTTGGGGATCCTTCCGGGGAAAGCTGCTGCGATAAGCATGAGCTATTATTAGTTGAGGCTCACGAAAAAATAATTTGTTGTTCTAGGCTACAGTCCTTGGATACATTTTAGTCAAAGCTCCTAACAAACAATGATCAAAATAATGGGGTTGGCTAGAAGTGTGGATTTCATGATCTTTATGTGTTTGTGCATATATGTGTGTGTGTGTATGTTCATAGATAAAATATACATATATAATATATACACACAAAGAGCTTAAAAATAAGTTCCTTTACACATGTAATGCTTTTTGTCATAAACATCCCAGACCACCTGTTAGGTCCCAGCTGTTCGCTTTTGAATACCACCTCCCAGGCTGAGATGGCCAATGTAATGTGAGTCTTGGAGGTGTTACCTGAGCTGGGCACCCTTTGACTGGTTTTGATTTAGAGCCAGACATTCTGATGGAAGATGCTTTAAAACTATGGCGAGGAAGTCATGGAGACAGTAATTACAGACTTCAGTGAAACTTCCCAAGCTAAATTATTAAATTCTTAAAAGTAACAACCTCACTACAGAGAACTTACAGAGCTTAAGGCTTCATGTGTACTGAGTGCTTAAACAAAATGTCTAGCTGAATGAAGAGCCATGTTAGTAACTTTACACTTGAGCATAGACACACCCACATCTGTAATTTTAAGGGCAAACCCAAACATATGAATGCTTGTATTTTTCAGTCTCTTCCTTTATTTCTCCCCTTTCCTTATATGTATTCTGGTAACTAAATTCAAATAAATAAATTAGCAACTTTTATAATCCTATATGGAAAAAACTCTATTACAGAGAATCATATCTTCTTCATGTACATTTAAGAATCATATCTTCTTAATACACATTTCAATTAGACTATATAGCAATAAAAGATAGTGAAGGATCCCATCTGTGACCATGAAAAGCTGCTAAATAAGAGATCCAGTTACAAAATCTAATTTCATATTCGTGAAAGTATATATTTCTGAGTGCATAAGGTACAAGAAACAATTCTGGACATATATATTAAATTTAACAGTGATCAATCTATAGATTTAATGCAATACCCATCAAATTACTAGCAACATTCTTTTCAGACCTAGAAAAACAATACAGGAATTCATATGGAAACATGAACAACCAAGAGGTATCATGTTTTAAAATATTACACAATATTTCTCTTATCTGTATTTTTTTTTTCTGCCATGATGTTTAATTCTTGAGGTGGAGACTTTTTGCCTTAGCGATGAGAAGAGCAAGTATTACTAAGGTAGGATAAAGGGTATAACAACGTAAGTTTCTACCATAAAAGAGTGGGAAATATAATGCTCTCTTTATCTTGCAGAAGGAAATTGAGGGATGAGGTGGAGGAAATGAGAGAGAGAAATTGATGAATTGCAAAGTGGCTAGACATAGCATGTTAGCTAATTGACCCTATACCCTTCTTTGAGGTTAGCTTTTGGGAAGGAGGGATAGAAATAACTTGGCAAGGTTGGAGAAATACCTTGCTTCTGAGGAAGATAAAATAAGAAAGTTGTCTTTAGAATTCTGTTAGTGCTTCCCATCAGATGGCTTGAGTGAGACAATCAATGGCTGCTCCTTCATTTGGTGACACATTTGCTCATTTAGGTGTCTTTACGACTAATATAACATGGTATATAGCAGTCTGGTAGGAACAAAATGCTGAGAAAAGTAGGTAGAGATTAGCTAGCTTAAGAAATCCCTTCCCTATTTCTTCTCTTTCACCTGTTCATGGCCAGTGAATTGTAATCTAAGAAGTGACTTTTCTTAAAGCTGCTTATCTCTATTGAGGGAAAAACATTGACCTGAAAACCCTTTCAGTGGGATTTCTAGTGCTTGAGACTCTTCACCCAGCAATGCACCTCTACTATCTTAGTTCTCATAGAGCTTGACAAATTAAGGTCTAGCCTATGATCAGATCATCTTTGCCTAAGTTCTAAGTTTCCAAGGGGAATATGAGTGCTCTGGCTATTCTTAATATATTACTTTTGCATCCAAATTTTAGAATACTATACCTAGTTTCCTATAAAACATCTCAGATGTTTATTGAAGTTGCATTACATCTATAAATTGATATGTTATTTTATCAATGAATATGGTGTATTGCCCTGTTTATGTAGAACTTTTTTGAAGTTTCTTATTAAGATACATATTTTTCACAGTAGAGAATTTTCCAGGTTTTATTAAAATTATGTATAAGGCATTAGACATTTTCTAATGCTATTGTAAAAAGTATCTTATCTTTAATTACATATTCCAGTTATTTGTTGAAGTTGTATGAAAATGCAAATGGCTTTTGTATACTAACAATTATCTAGTCATCTTAACAGAACTCTCCTATAATTTGTAGATTATAGGAGAGTTTTCTCTGTAAATGATAACATCACCTGTAAAAAATAGAGTTTTAGACCCTCCTCTCTAATCTGCATGCCTCTAATCATCTTTTTACACTGACTGTAATGCTGATTAAAAGTCAATAAAGGGACAAAAATGGGCAATGTTTTCTTTATTACAAAAAGTTCACTCATAAAACTCTTATACCACTTGCATCAACTTTATACACATAATTTTAATAATTATGTTTAGATGTCTCACAAAAATATCATAAGATGTTAAAGCATACATCATCTCAAGATATTTCTCTGTGAACTATTTTTATAGTCATACACTTACAACATAAAAACAAAAAAAGCTAAGAAAATTCAAATTTTTTCTGTTTCATTTTACTGCTGTGATTGATATATATAATATCAAGCCATTAAATTTTACTGCATCTTCTGCATTTGATCTTAGGTTACCTACAACATTAAAATACAAATAAGTGTACAGTAGGCAGACACAAATGAAAGTAAACAGCAGGATACCTTATAAATAATGGAATATGAACCATTGCTGCCCTCAACCAGAGGGCACAGCTTTCTCTAAAGGAAAACATCAAAGGTGTATACATTGAGATTGTGTAGTCTACAGATACACATAACAGGTGTAAAAAAAAAAAAAAGAAAAACAGGTAACTTGCAACTGCAGAGATAAAACTGTGACCAAACTAAGTGTGCATCTGCAATCAGGTGCTGTCTTGATCAGAAAAGTTATTCATCTCCATGCTAACCAAGCAGAGAACAAAATTTATTTGAAAATGAAAGGAAACAACAAAGTTACTTTGTTATGTGTTCAACATATTATATGTTTTATATATTATATTTTCAACATTTAATATCCATTGAGAGCTCTCTTTATACTAACCTTCAACTACAAACCTAAAAGTACACACAATAACTGTACATATGACTGAAACAAATTATCTGTTTTATCTGGCACCTGGATAGATCAATATGTGGGAAGTTTTCTTTGTTAGGATGTGAAAGCAGTTTTGACACTAGTCCTTGTACCATGATATACCAAAATACTTATAACTTGTAAAAAAAATTCCACATCACCATAGTATGTACCTCAAGATGAAAACAGGCAATATCCTAAATGTTAATTGGCTCTATTCTCCTAAAATGTAAACATTACATGGGAAAGATAGAAATCAAATGGAAGTAACATAAACCTCTCACAAATTGTAAACAAAAAAACTATTTGTTGGACAACATGTATGACAAATGGTCTTCTATGTAAATTTTAGAATGAAGCAGACAAAAGCTGAAAGTCTGGTTAATTTTCTCCTCCTTCCCCTACTTCGGCTTTGTTTCTTTGGGTACAAATCCACATGTCTACAGTATCAAGTTGTCTCTGCATGGCAATACTAGCATGCTGTCTTTGTATATCTCTTTTTTTAATGTGTCAAGTTCAACAATTGCTTAATCAAAAGTTGTCTTTGCAAGAGGGTAGTCATTCTCAGAGAAGTTTAGAATCCCATAATAGAACACAGAGGAGTTTGGGGCCAGGCTCAGTCTGATAGAATAAGTCAGTTGCATTTTTGTTGACGTTATTGTAGTTGATTTCAAAAGCCTCCTAGTATGTTGTGGTTATAGTCAATCCACTATGGCTTTCTTGTCAACACTAACAGCAGCCTCAGTCAAGTAACTTAGTAGTTTTCTTTCCTTTTCAAACAAATTTTGTCTTTACTTGGTAAGCATTGAGATGAGTAATTTTTCTGAATGAGACAGTTCCTGATTGCAGATGCACTCTTGGCTTGGTCCCAGTTTTATCTCTGCAGTTGCAAGTCACCTGGTTTTATTTTGTTTTTCCTCAGCATCTGTTATCTTTTCTTTTTTTTTATTGAGGTTTAAAAAAAATTTATCTAAAAGGATGCCAACTGCTACTTCATTCATAAAATATTTATGAAAAGTTATAAAACTGTAGTCACAGACTCCTACAGCATATTAATGCAATTTAATTACAGACTCCAGAATATACAATTTTGGTTTATGTAAATCTCATCTTCTTTCTTCCTTTTTGAGATGGGTACACTCCTTCAATATTTGTTTTTTATTTTTATTTTTTAAATTTTTTGTTTTTTATTTTAAGAATGTGGGGTAAAATTCAAGATTAGGTACATAAATGGTCATCATACAGGTAAAATGTGGGTCTCCCTTTGGTCCTCATTTTACCTGGTTTGAAATCAGCTACCCTTATCTTTAGCTCAATGCTATCTTTAGCTCAATGCTTGAGATGACCCTGCAAAATGACCTATGGCTTCTTACAACATATTTATAAGTAACTGAGAGAAGATTCCTTTCCTCATTGGGTAATTCAGCTCTTTGCTCAGTTACAGATTTCTTGCAGGCTATATGTTATCATATCACTCAGCCTGCTAATTCAGTTTGGCCTTCTGTGCAGTTCATTTTTACCCATGACAGGATATTTTGTGTCTAGAGTGGGTGTGGTATATGGATGTAGGCTTAACAGTGTCTGTGTTTTTGTTTTCGAGATACTTCTTAGCAGATCAATGATATTTCCATCTATTCCTGAATTACTGAGTTTTTTTTTTTATTTTAGTCATAAACTTAGGTTGAATTTTACAAAATGCTTATTTGAAATTATCATATCGTTGTTTTCTTTTAATCTCTAAATGTGATAAATTATATTTATGGATTTTCTAATCATAATAAGCTTGAGGAAAAGCTGGCTTTCTTTATTAATTTCTTTCATTAGATGTGTCCATATAAAATATGTTTTCAACTTTAATGAAAAGTATATTGTGTTATATGGGTAATTTAGGAATTTATTCACTAATATTAAGGTTTACATATATTGTTGCAAGTAACTGCAATTCATTTATCATGACTACTGTTCAATATTTCATTGTATAAATAAGTAATTTATTTTATTCTATCTTTGGCTAAAAATAGGTGAAACAGTATTCCCCAAAGTCAAGCACACATTTGTGATACTCAGTAAACTAGCTAGAGGTTAAACATAAAGATATAGAAAATAAGAATCTTGTAAAGGTCTTGTCTAACAGCAGAAACAAACTCTTAAACAGACCACTTAAATTATTTTTAATGCTAAGAGAATCATATGCACTGTACATTTAAAAACTGTAACTTTACATAATGTTTATTTCCATTAATCCAGTTCTGATTTGGCATGACAAATATATTGCAGGTGACAAATGTAATAACAAAGGCTGCTAAACATAGAAATGCAAAAAAAAAGGAAACAACAATTTACTGTATATTTATTCATACCTGTTATCAGGGTTTTATTGTAAACTCTAATAATAAAGATAATAGGTAGCTGGCACAGATTTGAAAAACTGACTAAGGGATAAAACCGAGAACCAAGAACTAAACTCATGCATCCACAGAATTTTAGATACATCAGAGGTGGACTGTCTCATTAGTTGAAAAAAGTAGAAAGAATGAAACTAAAAAATTAGATATCTACAAAAAATAAATTTATCTTCAGATAGATAAAGGACTTGAATATTCAAAACAAAACTGTGAACTTCTTAGTAGAACATATTGGTGAACATATTTTAGGCACAAAAAGCTGACAATATTTGACAATATTAAAATTAAGAAATTTGGCTTGTTAAAAATAATCCTAAGTGAAAACATAAGTTATAAATGGGAAAACATTATCAGCAATAAACACAGCCAACAAAGAAATTTTATCAAGTCTAACTAAAGAAGTACAAATTAGTAAGTAAAACAAAAACAACTCAAAGAAAAAAAATGGGACAAAAACTTGAAAAGGAATTTCACATCCAAGGAAGTATATGTGGCTAGTAAATACTCTAGAAGGAGTTTGACCTCATCCATAGTCAGGGCAATGTAAATCAAGGCCACAATGAAATATCATTTTAGTCCCATTATACTGGCAAAAATTTAAAAAGCTTGACTGTACACAGTGTTGGAAGTCTTGTATCCCTTATATCTCTTATAAATTGCTAGTGGGACTGTAAGATGCTAAAATCACTTGGGTACTATCTTGTAAGCTTAGATATTGATAAATCCTATCAACCAGAAATTCTAATTCTGTATCTAAAGCCAAGAGAAACGTATACACATGTACACCAGAAGACATGCACAAGAATCTTTATAGCACCACTGTTCACAATAGCAAAACCCTAGAAATAACACAAATGCTCATCAACACATCAACAGGAGAGTAGATGAATATGCAAATGTATATGATGAAATATATTTGAATAAATTACAATTCATTTGAAGAAACTACAGCAACAATGTATATAAACCTTAATGACATATTATTAAGTTAAAAAACATTCTAAATTATTATATATAGCAAAATATCATCTGTAAAAAAGTTAAAAACAACTCATATAATATACTTTTTATTGAAACATATTAGTTAAAAAAATCATGTAAAAAGGAAAACAAGAGAATGGTGAACACAAGAATGCAAATGATGGTTTCTTTGGGTGAAGGGGATGAAGGAAGCAGGTGAATAATGGAGTGAAGCCATGGGGCAGAAATAACCATCAATAATCTGGCCTTCATTTTGGATCGTATGTTCACAAATGTTTATTACATTAAAGTGAATACACAATCACATAAATTTTAAAAGTACATGTAAACACGCAAAATGGAAGGCCACAGGTGGGCCAATTGGATGACTATCAATTGAAGTCTGGGCACTTGAGATTCTTTCACATTTCCAAAAGTAACACATCTTGTCATGCAAAAAAAAAAAAAAGTAAAACATCTTCTCATGCGTATTCTCTGTGTCTTTTAGAAAATCTAAATGAAGCATTGTTGGCATACCCTGATGCTAGTATGTGTTTATCATAACTTCAGTAGGCTCATGTACTATCGTTGCCCTGAGTTTTGAAGGCTTATTAGAGATATACAGAAACTTACATGACTCTTCAGCTGCTATCTACTGCTAAACCACATTGAAAAAATAACAGACCAAGTGCTATCCTGAATGTACAAAGGTCCCATGAATATTTTTGCAGAAAGGTTTAACATCTGATTTTAGTTCCCCGGGATTATAAAGCAGAATCTAGGATGGAGAAAGAGACAAGTACAGGGAAAAGGCAGATACTTTCTCTGCTGGAAACCAGTGTAGAAGTAGAAGCTTGATGCACTGAAGTGCCAAAGCAGAAGAAGGTCAGAATTCCAAATGTTGTTACCATCTTTTCTTGGTTGGAGTCCACTTATTTTTCTAAAAATTTTGATATGCAATCCTTGCTCCAAGCCTAGTCTACAACTTTTCTTAATAGGTAAAAGATACCCTAACATACCAATAATAGAGAACATGGCTGTGAACTTGAAATTGCTTGCTTTTCTGAAAAATGACTAAACTTTATAAACCGTTACAGAGACATATTTTTTCCTAAGAATTCTACATAGCACTTACTATAATTTCTCTGACACTACAATGAATGAAAATAACTATAGTGTAACTCCAACCCATTAATTAGCTCTCAGACATCATCCAGATTGTTTCCCTGTGCTGACATCTATGACGTGCTTCTTGCTTGAAAGGCAGTAGAAACAGTGAGGATACGAATTCAGGAGTCAGGCAGCCCAGGGTTCATATGCAATTCCATCACTTAGCTATTTGTTGTTAAACAAGTAACTTAGCTTTTCTGTATCTTGGTTTCCTTGTCTGTAATATCAAGACAATAGAATCTATTTGATAGGTTTTTACATGTTTTTAAGATTAAGAGTGTACTCAGCACATAGGAAGAGCTCCACATTTGACAGCCAATAAAGAACGTATTTAGAAATAATTTTGTTCCAAGAAAATGTTGATATAACGATATTTTGTGCTTCAGATTTGTCTTGAGCTTTGAAAGACTAATTTTCTACCTGAGAGGCCAGAATCAAGATTCTTCTCACTTTAGAAAACAACCTGTAGAAACAGATTCTCAGTGGACTTGTGTGCATTTGGAAACCTACACATCAAACTAAAAATGATTAACTGAAGAAAGAAAGAACGCATCTGTTTTTATTTCTTGAAGGGATATCAACAATGCTGAATGTAATCATGTGAGCCTTTTCACTAATACTCTGTCTATTCCTGTCAAAGCAGAAGAAAATATGCTAGGCTGGTGTTGGTGATTCACTCGGATCACTTAAACATCCATTTGACAGACACTTTCTTATTATCTCCCTGTATTTTTCCCTGTGCAATTTTGGCATCTATATATTTTCCTTCTCTTCTGTTGAAAACAGAACAAAAACCTAAACAATACAAACACTTCTTATACAAACAAAATCACCTTGGAACATGTACTTGAGTAGCTCATATAACCAGAACTTTTCTGCCTAGTAGATATCTGCAATTCCAAGGAGAAATGTAGTATTGGCAATGGTTATGTAGCATTTTTAAAATATAGAAATGTTAGGATTTTTCAGGAAATATTAGTTTACTGCCATCGCTAAACTGGATAAGTTTATTATCCAGATCAAGAGTATTCTCTATCCCCCTAATTGGTCACTTAAGGGAAAAACTGAATCACATCTCATAGTTATTTATACACTGAATCAGCAGTTTTTTGCACAAACACCAATTTATGTAAAATACAAATATTTAAAGTGACAATTAATAACAAAAAATTTTTAAACTTATCTTTTTGAAAATGATAAATGGTCATTTAAAAACATCCAACCACTACAATAAAATAAAATACCATCAATAGACAGAGAGTATGCCGTTTAACAGGTAACAAAAATATATTCATTATATTTTACTTTACTAAATTCCAAAGGGAAAAGGTATAGTCACACATCCCAGACTACTTAATTATACAAGGTAACTCCAATGGAAAAATATTGATTTTTTTTCATATTAGAGAATTAGCAAGAGGGAGGAAAAGCTCATCCTGAAATTAAATTAAAGGCCATATTCTCAACTCCATGTGACTCATGTATCGTGAGTTGGTCATAGCTGATAGATTACATTAATAACATTATTAGTTTTTACTTCCAGTTTTTCTAGTATGTTTAATTATATAAATCTTACTGATAGGCCTAGGATCCTCAAGGTTTATCCTTCTCATTTAAGTCAAACTGTCGTCTTAGGCAATTCAGTGATAGATTTTTCTGTGGGAACAGGGCCTTAAGGATCATCAGACACAGTTGGCCCAAAGCCCAACTTAAATCTGCAGTTGGGTGCTACAGTGGGATATTTTTTAACCATCCTCTAGACCATGGTTTCTCAACCTTGAAACTACTGACATTTTGGATCAGATATTTTTTGAGGTGTGTGAGGGGAGGATGTTTAGTCCATTGTTCAGACACCTGTCTGGCTTCTACCTACTAAATGCCAATAACTCAAGCCTCCATTAGTGACAACCAAAAATGCCTCCAGTCATTGCCAAATGTCCCCGAGGGGCAAAATTACCCCAAGTTAAAAACCATTGTTCCCACTCTTAACTTCTTTGATGATCTCTAAGTTTTTACCTTTTAAAGCAATATATCAAACATTACATATCTTTTAAATATATGAAGTTCTACTCTAACACATGAGGTCTGATTTTTGTTGTTGTTAATCATTTGGTGGGTGATTTGAGAAATGTACAAGGTTGGGTTCATTGGGTATGAATTTGAAAATATAAGATTTCATTCTTAAGAGTCATATCATTAAAGTTGATTGTAATGAACATTTACCACCATCCCTTTTGAAAGATTCTGAAGAACAAGATAACCTGAAAACACATCACTTGCCAACCAAGAGATCCTTCCTATTGAAATACCAGAATTCTGAAAATAAAACAAAACACTGTCCCATTTTCACTCTAAGGAAATATGACTTTTAAATCTTGTCCTAAGAATGTGGGCAGCAAACCGTAACTTACAATTATTGAAAGATCAAGTCCTAGCCTTTTCTCTATTGGAGTTTCTGTGTAAAGGAGAATGTGCAAGGTCTTTAAATATTTAAGAGGTCTCTAAAAGAAGGAAGTGGAGAGAAACAAATCACAACTATAAAACCCTTAGGCTGATTAAGTCAGAGCTGAGGAAGCATTTTATTTCCTCTCTGAAATCTTAATCTTTTTCTCCTAATTCTATTTTCTTAGGCTGATATGCCTTGGACTTCAGACTGCCTAAGTCCTCGTTTGCTAATCTTACATCCCATTTTTTCAATCATCTTTTCTTCTGTAGTATATCCCCTCTGACAACCTCTCCTTTTTCTGCCTATTTTAGTTTCGGGTATGTGCTGTAGAGGCACAATTCTATCAGAGAATGGGACAGATATATGGCTTAACTAACCAAACAAACATGTGTACTATATATTTTTTACTGCTCTAAATATAGTGATTAAGAGAATATCTCATTTTTTGAAACCAGGAGTTGTGTTATATATTTAAAATAAACAAAAAAAATTAACACATATGGGATTGACCACTGACTGAATTCATAACTTTGAGAAATTTTTTTATTTCTCTGAGTTTCAGTGGCTTTGTTGGACAATGGGATAATTGTGAAAAATGAGAATAAACATACCTACTTTGCAAGGTTATGTATACTCATTTTGTATACAGTAAATGCAAAATAATCTATGTAGAGTAGGTTTTCATGAAGGAAGTCTCCTATTTCCAGTACCCTCTACAATAAACCAAATTTATATTTTTATAAACCTCTGCTCTGGCTTTTGACAAAAATTATTTACTTCTAATTTCAAGGCTAGCAATTTGAGCTTTCCAAACCAGCACCTTGATTACCAAAGCAAAAACTGAGTGTTAAAACTCTCATGTGACAGCAAAGAATTCAACCTTCTTTATACTAGATTGTTTTCTGGTTAAGTTAGCACATGATTCAAAACTTACCCAGATGGTTTCCTTTTGACTTTGGCACTGAACTTAAAGTGGTGCTATTTCAAGGAAAACTGAAATGCAAAGGATGTTATGTTGCATTTTCTTTAAGGTTCATTCACTCTGGCTTTTACATGACTTGTTAGACATTAGCCTCCCTGTTTTGAAAAGGCCAGGTACATCAGGGCTAGTGCAGAGGGTGAACACTATTAGTTTGCACTTTATCACTGTCATCCAGCTGCTGAATGGCTGCATTTTACATTCCACAGGTAATGAAAGATGTCAGAGCTATTTCAGGGAAATAGGTCTTACACAAGTCAAAACTTACAGAAGACTCAAGGTTTCTGATTTTAAGTAAGAAAGAGTTTTTGTGTCCAAGTCTGTCAAATATCCTACATTTAATTTTCAATGAGGATATAACAACTATTGTCTGAAAGTACATATGATTAAACTACTAATGAGCTATATGGTAGAACTGGTTTAGATTTTATTATTTTTAAACATAAGTAAATATTATATAGGCTTAAGCTGTGCTTCAAATATTTGTTTTGAGCTGGATCTTAATCAAAATTAGCCATCATAATGAGATGCACAGTGTGTCGCTATTCATTCTTTATGTTAACTCATAGACACATACAATTTTGAAAACTTAAATAACAGCATGTTTCCTTAGCATTGCGCTGATCTTACGTACTTCCATGTAAGCACAGTCCAACAAGCTGCCAGCATCCAAACACTGGCAGTTTATTTGGGCATTAAGCAAAGATTTTATTTTGCTTTATTACATCTTATCACACTTTTCATTTTTTATTCCACTGTGGCAGGCTCATCTTTCTCTCACACTGCCAGAGGCTACCAATCTGTAATAAATCTCAGCTTTAAACCCACTCAAAAGAGGAGAGAGCAAATGAACAAAAATGGAAGTAGACCATAGCATGGCTTCCATTCATACTCATAAAATTTCTGCAACCTTAGGGGATTTCTTAAGACTTTAAGTATAGTCTTCAGGGAAGAATATAAATTGTATGTAAGGAGATTAAATTTCCAATTCTGACCCCAGAGTTTACCAGCTGAAAATAGTAATATTTACATAGCCAGTCTTTCCATATTAGCAAATTAAAGGTTGGACTAGGTAATTTTAGGTCACTTACAGTTTAAAAATATATTCACCAAATGCCAAGAGAACATTTACTTTTTGAGTGAAGAATATGTGCTCCTGATTTTCAATGAATGGCAGACAAACTCTTGATATGTTTTGGCAGTAATATCACATTAAAAGTAAATGTTTGCATTTGTAACGATTAATTTTACATGTCAATTTGATTGGAACATAGTTATGCCTAACTATCTGGCAAAACATTATTTCTGGGGGTGTCTGTGAAAGTGTCTCTAAATGAAATTAGCATTTTTACTTGGTAGATGGAGTAAAGAAGATCGCTCTCCTCAATGTGTGTAGGCATCACTCAATCCTTTCAGGGGATGAATAGAATACAAAGGTGAAGGGAGAATTCATTCTCAGTCTGACTACTTGAACTGGGACATCAGTCTTCTCCTGTCCTTGGACTGGGACTTATACCATCAATACTCCTGGCTCTTAGGAGTTGGACTTGGACTGGAACTACATCACCAACTTTTCTGGGTCTCCAGCTTGCAGACAGCAGATTTTGGAACTCCTCAGCCTTCATAATCCGTGAGGCAATCCCTTATAATACATATCTTTGTCTATATACAGTTGACCCTTGAACAATGCAGAGGTTAGGGGTGACAACACAAAAGTTCACATACAACTTTTGACTCCCCTAAAACATAATTACCAACAGCCTACAGTTGACTGGAAGGCTTACTGGTAATATAAACAGTTGATTAGCACGTATTTTGTATGTTATATGTATTATATTCTTTCAATAATGCAAGCTAGAAAAATGCTATTAAAATCATAAGGAAGAGAAAATATACTTACTGTTCATTAAGTGGAGGTGAATCCTCATAAGGATGTTCATCCTTATCATCTTCATGTTGAGTAGGCTGAGGAGAAGGAAGAGGAAGGGTCGTTCTTGTAGTTTAGGGGTGGCAGGAATAGAAGAAGAGGTGGAGACACAGAAGGGAAGACAGAAGGGGTAGGCATACTCAGTGGAAATTTTATTGAAAAAATTAAACCTGTGTTATTCAAAGGTCAATTTTATACCTATATATGTATATATAATATAGATATCTCTATTGAGATACATCAGTAAGATATATATGCATATATATCATATATCTATACATTCATATATACATATAGATGTATATATTCATATCTGTATAGAAACAGATATATTCAATAGAATATATACTATTGGTTCCATTTCGTTAGAGAACCCTAGTACACTTTTATTTTCAAAAAGTGGACTTCTAAAATCAACTGACAAATTAATAATTCCTCATATTGGATTACATATTTTTCATGTCCCTCAAATCACTTCTGCACAAATTATCTTTTTCTTCCTTTCAATTAAAAAAATTGGGACTCATTTGATATAACAGTATAAATCTTACTTTGCAATTTAATAACAGTTGTAATGAGAACACTTTTGTAACTATCACACAGTTACATTTCATCACACAGATGAAATACTAGAACATTACGGGTATCCCAATAATGAGAGGAGAAGTCTCCCTCTGTTCCTTCTGTCCGTTTATCAGCTGGTTTCCTCACACCTTCAAACCCATCCTATTTTACCTACTGTGCCACAAGAAAGCTTGAAGCACTTTTTTCTTGGTTGTAAGTACAATATTAAACAATGACGATAGAGGGCGCCAGAAGAACTCTGCAGGTGGAAAGAGTTTCTCCTGATTGCAGTGGGCTTCCTCTGGCTTCTTGATCCTACTGGGTGGTTTGTAAATGTGTGCCACCTGGCGGATGAGTGGATTCTCAACACGGTGATGCCAGGACTCCCTCTTTACCTTTTACTAGCCAGTCTCGGTCAACCTGCACTCCAGAAGGGTGTTTCTTGCTTGTCCAGTGATTGTGGACTAACTTCGACTTGGACAGCTTAGTAAGCTTCACCATCCTGTGGGCTGCAACTACACCTTATCCAAGGAAGTCTGAAGCCCAGAAGAATACCTCTTTCCAAGTCTGTCCTCTTCGAGTGCTCTCTCAACCCAATGTTATTCTTCAGAATTTTACTTACATGTCTGTAATTACTCCTGTGTAAGAGTTTAGATTCTGACTAACAGACCTTTCAAATCAAGAGATCTCTTTCCTATCCCCTGTCAAGTAGTCAATATCCTAATCCATTTATAAAGATTGTCTTGAGTTCCTTCATAGTTTTGCCATCTATGTATATATTTTTAAGCAACGTAACTTTATTTTGCCACTTAAATACTTTATATAAATTTGGTGTCTATCATCTTTCATTATTTGCTTTTTTGTTCAAAAATAATGTATTTTAGATACACTAATGTTGCTGTATATATGGTCTGTTCTATTCATATGCCTGCAATGTGTTTTTTCGTGGCAATAGTGAACAATTGTGTGTGTGTTTTATTTTCTTTCTTTCTTTTTTCTTTCTGGTTTGCTATTTAGAGTCAGAGTGTAGTTCTCTTGTCAGGCTGGTGTGTCGTGGTGTGATCATGACTCATGGCAGCCTCAAAATCCTGGATTCAAGAGATCTTCCTGTTTTATCTGCTTGAGTAGATAAGACTACAGGCACACACCATCATTGAACAGTTGCTTATAAACATCCTTTTACCTAGTGCAAATAAGTTTTTTTTTTTAATCTCTATAAACTATACACAGGGGTGAAATTTCTGAATCAAAGGAAATGCAATGTCAACATTTCTAGATTATGGTATATGGTTTACCAAAGAAGTTTTACCAATTTACAATCCTCTCAGCCGTGTATGACAATTTTTTGTAGCTCTATATCCTTGTTAATACATTTTTTTTGTGAGTACTGAAGTCTAGAACCTTTATATATGTTTGTTGGTAATCTGGTTTTGTCTATTGCAAAATGTCTGTTTTAAGTCCTTTACCTATTTTATATGAGTTGTCTGACTTTTCAGAAGTTTTCTTCATATAAAATCTGGATAAACCTTTATCAGCTCCATGTGTTGAAAATAGCTTCCTTTATTCTATGACTTTTTACTTTTTTAATGGTGTCTTTTGAAGTAGGAAAAATTATGACAAATATTTTAACAGTGTTGAATTTATTAATATTTTTCTTTGTGGTTATTGCTTTTTTGTGCTTTGTTTAAGAAATCCTTTTTCTATCAAGGACATTAATATATTCTTCTATATTATCTTCTAAAAGCTTTATGGTTTTGCCTTTCACATTTAGGTTTTTAATCTACCTGGAATTGATTTTTTAATATGGTATGAATGCTTTTGCTATTATGCCATAATTTCTAAAAATCAAATATATACAAGGTCACCATTACCATTTAGTTTATGCATCTATATTTGTGAAGTGGTATGCTGGTGTAGAATGATGCTGAATCAAAGGAAAAATATGTTTTCTTTCCAGAAACTGTTAATTAAGTTGTCACTGAGTGCTAGGTATAATGATATCTTATGTAAGCTCAAAAAAAGCTTATTTCACAGATAAACCAATTAAGGGTTAGAAAGTTTAAGGAGCTTGGCCAAGGTCACATGGTGGTTTGAATGTGAATAAGGATTTAAATTTCACCATTACATAAAAAACCCTTCTTCTAGTTCTGTGTTTGTGGGAGATAGAGGTTATGTGTGTATTTGGACCCTTTTTATTTCCCTTCCTTCCATGCATTTAGTATGAAATTCTATATCAACTATCTTTGGTTCCTACTCTAAGTTTTGCCTATACTCAAAGTCACCCACCTTTAAGTATTTTCCTATGTTGTTTTCAAAATAGTCCCATTTGCAGAGTTGTGCTTCTCTTTCTCGATTGTATGTTATCATTCAATAAAAATATTTTATATAAGAGATGTAGAAATTTGGTAATTTTCTGGAGTTTAAATACTTATAAACATAGGGCTCCCAGAACCTGGATCAGACATTGGTAGCTATGTTTGGTGGAAACTTTGAGGGCTATGCCAAGTTCCACATTGTAGTTGCTGGACCAAGTAGGAAATGTTTTGCTTCCTTTCACCCAGAGAAAATCTGATTTATCTAGTACATTTTTAGGGTTGCTAGTTAAAATTTCATTTGAACAAAGTCTTTTACTATTAAAAATTTCTGAAAATAACTGGGCAGAGTGAGTAACAATTATAGGATGTGATAGGGTGCCTCCAGTTGTCCAAAAATAAGATTATTTTTAAAATACACTAAAAGAAATTAGGCTTACAATTAGATTTTAGAATTAAATGAATTTAGCAAAGTTAATAAAAGGCCAATTTTATTTGTATAAAATTAACAACAATTTGAATAAGAAATTTAAAATTCATTTAAAAGAACATCATAAACCCCCAATACTTTAGGAATGTATCTTTTAAAACCTGCAAAAGATCTCTATACTGAAAACTATAAATCACTGCTGAGAAAGATTAAAGAAAGAATAAATAGCATTTGGAATTATATATCATATTCATGGGCTGAAAAACTTAATATTGTTTAGATGTGTGTTCTCAGCACGTTTATTTCAACTACAACAATACTAATCCTAGTCCCTCTAGATCTTCTGCTAATGGATCTTGCCCTGATAATTCTTTGCTATATTTTATTTATCCGATGCTTGCAAGCTTGTATATGTATATGTATATATGTGTGTCTGTACTCCTTTAATTGGGTCAAAGCACCTAATCTGTGGTTTGCCTCCTTGGTACTACTCCTGCTCACAACTGGAAAATTATTTGTGATTGGGGCTGTTCTGTGCATTGCATCTAAAGCAGCATCCCTGTCCTCTACTCACCAGTTTCAGTGGCACCCTCCCCTTCTCAGTTGTGACAAATAAAATGTGTCTAGTAATTGCCAAATGTCCCGTGGGGGGCAAAATTGTCCCAGTTTTAGAACCACTGACCTAATATATAATTTCTCAAAGCAGAAATCTCACCTTCCAAATGTGTGTGTGTGTGTTTTTTTGCCTCTTTCACTTACTGCTTTCAAACATTATCTCTTATCCTGATTCTTTGACTATGTGCAAGTATTATGTTCCTTTAAATCAGTTATTTGTCTCCCACTGACTATAAATTCCACTTTTTTTTTTTTTTGAGTTGGAGTCTCACTCTGTCGCCCAGGCTGGAGTGCAGTGGTACACTCATGGGCACCCCAGAGTCGACCTGATGGGCTCCGACAATCCTTCAACCTTCCAAGTAGCCGGAACTACAGGCACGTGCTACCACGTGCTACCACGCCTGGCTAATTTTTTTTTTTTTTTAGTTTATTGTAGAGACGAGGGCTTGCCAAGGTGCCTGGGCTGGTCTCGAACCCATGAGTTCAGGCAATCCACTCGCCTCGGCCTCCCAAGTGCTGGGATTACAGGCTGAGCCACCAAACCCTGTCAAATTCCATGTTTTTACATGACATCTAAAGCTTAATCTACTTCCCCTGTCTCTTGTTTCACCAGACTTGCTTCACTGAGTACTCTTACAACATCAATATTTGAATCATTTCTAGCATATACGACGTGGAATCTTACCTTGTAAATTTCTTACATACATATATTGCATAGCGGTGGAGTCTGGGCTTTTAGTGAATTCATCATCTGAATAGGGAACACTGTAACTATTAAATAATTTTTCAGCCCTTTTGCCTGTCAAAGAGATATTTCTTATCTGGCATTTAAAACTGTCTTTGCCCAAAGGTTCATGTGGACCTGCATGCCATCTCATATCCTGCTGTGAGCTATTTTGATGCGGTAGTGTGAGATGCTTATGGAAATTTGTCTAGGACTTATGAATGAGCATAGGGAAGTAGATGCCTGGAACCCATCTTGGACCTATAAGAAATGTAGATATATGACCCCTTTTCATTCTCTGAGTGGAGGGTGATAATTTTTATATGGCTCCTCAGAAGATTCCGCCAGTTACTCATCTTGGTGACCAACCTGATACTGCATATTTTTATTGGCTTTTACTCCTTCCCTATTTTGCTCTCTCTGTCCCTTACTCTTGCCGCTTATGACCAATTTCCAAATAACATACCCGCACACAAGCATTAGTCTTTGTCTCTGCTTTTGTCGGATCTCAGACTAAGACAGTTGGCTAAATTTTGCTCAGCCGTTAAGACTCTTCTTAGGTATATTTATTTTTAAAAATATTTCTTTGCCTTCTTCCCTCTCTCTTCCATTTGAATGGTGCACCTCAGCTCACCTATCTCACCATATCCATTGCTAATGATCTGCAAACTCAGTGAGATTGGAATGAGAATCATCTCTGTATCTATGATACCTAGGTATTACAGTGAATAGTGTTATATTTAGATGGCAAAATAATATATTCTATATCAATCTTTTTTTAAAAAAATTGTAGATTTAGGGGATACATATTCAGGTTTGTTATATGGGTATATTGCATAATGCTGGGGTTTGGGCTTCTAGCGAACCCATCACCCAACAGTTAACATAGTTCCTAATAGATAGTTTTTCAACCCTTGTCCCCTCCCATTCCACTTCCTTCTGGAATCCCCATTCTCTATAATTTTCATCCTTATGTCTACTTGTACCCATTATTTAGGCTCCTGCTTATAAGTGAAACACGTGGTATTTGTTTTTCTGATTCTCAGTTACTTCACTTAGGATAATGGCCTCCAGCTTTATCCATGTTGCTGTGAAAGACAAGATTTCATTCCTTTTTAATGGCTGTACAGTATTTCATGGTGTATAGTGAATGTACCGCGTTTTCTTTACCCAATCCATTGTTGATGGATATTTACACTGATTACATGACTTTGCTATTGTGAATACTGCTTGATAAACATATAAGTGCAGGTATCTTTTTGATAAAACATTTTTTTTCATTGGGTTGCTTCTCAGTAGTGGGATTGCTGAGTTAAATGATAGTTCTGTTTTTAGACTTTGAGAAAGTTCCATAGTGCTTTCCATAGAGGTTTTACTAATTTACATTCCCAATAACTGTGTATAAGCATTCCCTTTTCTCTGCATTTGTGCCAACATCTGTTGTTTTTTGACTTTTTAATAACAGTCACTCTTACTGTTGCAAAATATCTTATTGTAATTTTACTTTGCATTATTCTGATAATTAGTGATGTGGAGCATTTTATTATGTTTGTTGGTTGCATGTATGTCTTCTTTTGAGAAATGTCTGTTCATGTTCTTTGCCCAATTTTTAATAAGATTATTTATTTTTTTCTTGTTGATTTGTTTAGTTCTTTGTAGATACTAAGTGTTAGTTCTTTATTATATGCATAATTTTAAAATATTCTCTCCAATTCTATAGGTTTTCTGTTTACTCTGCTGATAGTTCCTTTGCTGTGCAGAAGCTCTAGTTTGATGAAGTCACATTTGTCTACTTTTTGTTGCATTTGATTTTGAGGTATGAGCCATAAATTATTTGTCCAGGCCAATGTCCAGAAGAGTTTTTATTAAGTTTTCTTCTAGTATTTTTACAGTTTTAGACTTACATCTAAGTCCTTAATCCATCTTGAGTTAATTTTTTATAAATGGTTAGATATAAGCCTCCCATTTCATTCTTCTGCATATGGCTAGTCAGTTTCCCCAGCATCATTTATTTACTAAGGTGTTCTTTTCCCCATTAATTTATTTATGTATTTTTTGTCAGCTTTGTCAAAGATCAGTTGTCTATATGTATGTGGCTTCATTTCTGGATTCTCTATTCTGTTCCATTGATCCTTGTATCAGTATCATGCTGTTTCTTTCTATAGCCTTATACCATAGTTTGAACTCAGGTAATATGATGCCACCAGATTTATTCTTTTTGCTTAGGATTGTTGCATTCAAGCCCCCCCCCCTTTTTTTTTGTCCCATATGAACTTTAGAATTGTTTTTTTCTAATTCTGTAAAAAACGGCACTGGTAATTTGATAAGAATTGCAGTGAATCTGCAGTCATTTTGGGTAGTATGGTGATTTTAATGGCACTGAGTTTCCCTATTTATGAGCATGGAATTTTTTCCATTTGTTTGCAACATCTATGATTTATTTCATCGGTGTTTGTTGTTTGTTCTCCTTGTAGAAGTCTTTCACTTCCTTTGGTAAATATATTCCTAGGGTTTTTTTTTTAATATTTGTAATTGAGATTGAGTTCTAGATTTGATTCTCAGAATGAATGCTACTGATGTATAGAAATGCAACTGATT
Organism: Tarsius wallacei; assembly: GCA_963574415.1. NCBI lineage: Eukaryota > Metazoa > Chordata > Mammalia > Primates > Tarsiidae > Tarsius > Tarsius wallacei. The sequence goes on along the minus strand of CAUYQG010071898.1, from coordinate 15,424 downwards.
TTTATGCATTAATTTTGTAACTTTAAACTTTGCTGAAGCCATTTATCAGGTTGAGGAGTCATTATCTGAAATCTTTAGGGTTTTCTAGGCATAGGATTATGTCATCAGCAAGAAGAGATAATTTGACTTTCTCTTTTCCTATTTAGATGCCTTTTATTTATTTCCATGGTCTGATTGTTCTAGCTAGGACTTATAGTACTATGTTGAATAGGAGTGATCTGAGTTGATATCTTTATCTTGTTCTAGTTCTTAGGGGGAATGGTTTCAACTTTTCTGCTTAAGTATGAAGTTGGTTGTAGGTTTGTCATAGGAAGTGTTTATTATTTTGAGTATCTATTATTTTGAGATATGTTTCCTCAATATCTTATTTGTTGAGAGTTCTTATCATTAAGGAACGTTGGATTATATTGAATGCTTTTTCTGCATATATTGAGATGTTTTTGTTTTTAATTCTGTTTATGTGGTTAATCATATTTATTGATTTTTGTGTGTTGAACCATCTTTGTAAAATTGAAATAAATTTCACTTCATAAACATGTACTATATTTATGATGTGCTGTGGTTTTGATTTGGTAGTATTTTGCTGAGGATTTTTGTGTCTATGTTCATCTGTAATATTGGCCTGTAGTTTTTGTTGTTGTTGTTGTTGTTGTTGTTGTTGTGTCCTTGCCAGATTTTGGTATCAGGATGATATTGTTTTCATAAAGTAAGTTAGGGAAGAATCCTTCCACCTAGAGTTTTTGGATTAGTTTCATTGGGATTGGTACATCCAATAGAATACAGCTGTGAATCCATCTGGTCCTGGGCTTTTTTTGGTTAGTAAATTTTTACAATTACTGATTCTATTTCTTTTTTTTTTCTAAGTGAGAAAGCAGGATTTATTGTGAGAACAGAAAAGCTCCCACAGTGGGAAGGGATCCAAAGGGGCTGCCCTGATTCTATTTCTTAAGTCATTACTGGTCTGTTCAGGATTTCAGTTTCTTCCTAGTTCAATATTGAAAGGTTACATGTTTCCAGGAATTTGTCCTTTTCCTTCAGGTTTTCTAGTTTGTACACAAAGAGGGGTTTATGGTAGTCTCTGAGGATCTTCGTATTTCTGTGTTATCAGTTGCAATACTTTTTCTTATGTTTACTGAATATTTTTCTTTTCACACAATCTTGCTTGTATGCTGTTAATTTTGTTTATCTTTTCAAAAAGCTAACTTTTTGTTCATCCTTCCTGTTTATTTTTTGGTCTCAATTTCATTTAGTTCTGCTCTTATCTTTATTTATTTTCTTCTTCTAGCTTTGGGTTGGCTTTGTTCTTGTTTTTGTAGTTCCCTTAGGTACAATATCACATTGTTAATTTGAGTTATTTCTATTTTTTTAAATGCAGGCATAACGTGCTTTAAACTTTCCTTTTAACACTTCTTTTGCTGAATCCTAGAGTTTTAGTAAGTTAGGTCTCTATTTTCATTTGTTGCAAAATCTTTTTAAAATTTTTACCTCAATTTCATTGTTTATCCAAGAATCATTCAGGAGCAAGTCATTTAGTTTCCATGTACTTTTACTGATTTCTAATTTTGTCCTACTGTGGTCCAAAAAGATACTTGATATAATTTTATTTTTTGAGAGTATGGAGACTTGCTTTATGACTAAATATAGGGTCAATTAAAAAATGTATAATCTGCAGTTTTTTGAGGGAGTTGGAAGCTTTAACAGTAGACTAGACCAAGTAGATGAAAGGATTTCAGAGCTTGAAGACCAGTCTTTTGAATTAATTAAGTCAGAAAAAAAAAGAATTTAAAATAACGCAAAAAAGCATTCAATAAATATGAGATTGCTGGGCTCGGTGGCTCAGCCTGTAATCCAGCGCCTTGGGAGGCTGAGGTGAGTGGATTGCCTGAGCCCGCGGGTTCGAGACCCGCCTGGGCAGGCGAAACCCCATCTCTACAATAAATCAAAAAAATTAGCCGGGCGTGGTAGCACGTGCCTGTAGTTAGCTCCAGCAACTTGGAAGGCTGAGGCGGAAGGATCGCCGGAGCCCAGCAGGTCGAGGCTGCAGTGGCCGGAAGCGGCCACTGCACTCCAGTCTGGGCGACGGAGTGAGACACCAATTAAAAAAAAAAAAAAAATGAGATTATATAAAGTGAACAAAACTTCAACTTATCAGCATTCCTGAGAAAGAAGAAAAATAAAGCAACTGGAAAACATGTTTGAAGAAATAAACCAGAAAAATAACCCTAATCTTGTTAAAGAGGTCAATATCCAGATATAATAAATTCAGAGAATACCTGTTAGATACTATATAAGACATCATCCCCAAGGCATATAGTCAATCAGTCTATCCAAGGTCAATGTGAAAGAAAACATTTTAAAAGCAGCTAGAGAAAAGGCAATATTACCTGTAAAGGAAGTCCATCAGATTAATAGCAAATTTCTTACCAGAATCCTTAAAAGGTTGAAAATAGAGGGGAAATATTTTTAGCCTTCTTTTGTTTCTATGTTTAGAATTCCTTTGAGCAGTTCTCATAGGGTTAGCCTGGTAGGGACAAAATCCTTTAGCATTTGCTTGTCTGGGAAAAATTTTATTTCTCCTTCATATATGAACTTTAGTTTTGCATGATATAATTTTTTTTTTTCTGGAATTCTTTTTCAGGATGGCTAAAGTGGGGAAAATTCACTTTCAATGGGGGTGGAGCTGCTGCCACATAAAGCACAAGTGCTTTCTCCAGGTATATTCATCCTGGCCCCTCTCAGAGATCAGAGCACCTCTGCTCCATTTGCAACAATGGACAGGAAAGGCAAGGCAGGAGATGACCGCCCCCTCCCTGCCCCAGTCCATTTCTTCAGCGATTGGTGACACAATCCTGTTTCCTTTGTCCTTGTCAGGCTGCACTTCTCCCTCTTAAAGGAGGCGGTCCATGTTGAGGGAACTGTGGTTAGATCTGTACCTGTAGCTCCCCGGGTACCCGCCGGAACACTATGCTTGCCAAAGTCAGAGCAGGTTGTGGAGTATGTTTGCAAGTGATCTCGTGATCTGGTGAGGTGGAGACTCAAGGGCAGCGATTCCCTTGACAGGGCAGTAGCCCACCACATGTACACAATGAGTGTGGCATCTGTCGTCTCATTTCAGGACTGAGGGGAATGCGGGCTTGCCTGCAGGAACTGACCGACTGGTTCTCTGTCACCGCTAGGTTCCCAAATCACCACCCACAGCATTGGTTGCCCAGGGTTATGAGGGAAGAGGCCCTCTCCAACAGTTTTGTGGTCAGCAGATTGTCACAGGGGTGGGGAAAGCAGAGAAGTACTGCCACCCACCTCTTTCCGTGGGATTCCAAGTTCCTTGGAGGTCAATCTCTAACAGACACTTGCTGATTTCTTTTTTCTGCGCCCAGCATCTTTCCACCGGCACTAAGAGAGGTTTTGGTTCATTTCTTTCGGTTTTCCATTTGAAACATGCCCATTTACCAGCAGTCTTGATCTTCTGTCTGAGAAGAAATGGCATCCAATGGCAAAATATTGATCAGCCATGGTTTATTAAACAGCAGCATGTAGTTATGCCCTTAACACACCTTGTGAAAGTACGTATGTTTTTGTGACTAAGGGATTTCTGAGCTGTTGTTCATTTTAATTCATCTTTATGTAACACAATAGGAGCTTAATAAATACATTGAAGGTATAAAAAGAAATGGAATCCCAGCTCTGCTGTTTACATGTGTGGATTTGGTCAAAATATGTAATTTCTCCATTTTAAAATGGTATTAATGAAATTTACTTAACAGGATTATTTCAACTTTAAATGTACTTGTAATTTAGTTAAAGCTCAGTAAATGTTAATTTTTCTTCCATTAATCTTGAATGAATCAATGAACAAATGATATTTCAGGCAGGATTTTTTTGAGCAAAGGCCCCCAGAATATTCTGGAATTGGCAAACAGTTTGTAATTACCATGAAAAATATCTTTAAAAGGAGATTGATGCAGGAAAGAAGACAGGCTGTGGATGAGACTGTGGGGTTAGAGTGACTTCACATTGTTTAGGACCATGACTTCCATACTCAATAATTTTGACATTTTCATCTAAGAAATGGGCAACTATGGAAAGTATTGTAGTCTACCAGTGCCATACTTAGATTTATGATTTAGAAATAGCCTTTAGGAAGCAGTTAGGAGATTATCTGTGAAAGTGCCAATCCCTCTAACAAGTCCAAACAAGAGATGATGAGGATCTGGATGGGCATTGAGTGTTGCGCCAAGTGGATGGATCTAAAGGACATTTAGGTGCTCACTTGATAGGATTTGATGACAGATTAGATGTGAGGGGATGCTAAAGAAGAAGGATTTAAGATTTCTACTAGAATCATGACTTGTGTCGATAATCACTAAAGCAGGAATAATTCATATAACGATTTAACTGAATGGGCATTCATTGACGTACGATGATAATTATTACATACAAAAATATAACTTATTTATTAAGAACCTAAACTGCCACATACTTTGTTTCATTTAATCTTCCCACTTCTTCTTTGAAGTGGATAATTTTATTTCCATTTTACATGCGAAAAACATGAGGCTCAGACATACAAAATGACTTGCATAAATTCATTGAGCAGAGCTAGTATTATTGAGTACATATATGAATCTAAAGATTATGTCCTTAAATTATATTTATATATATATATATATATTTTTTTTTTTTTGAGTTGGAGTCTCTCTCTGCCACCCAGACTGGAGTGCAGTGACCGCTCTCCGCCACCACAGCCTCAACCTGCTGGGCGCTCCGGCGATCCTTCTGCCTCAGCCTTCTGAGTAGCTGGAACGACAGGCGTGTGCTACCACGCCCAGCTAATTTTTTTTTAATTTATTGTAGAGATGAGGTCTCTCCAAGTTGCCCAGTTGGGTCTCGAACCCGTGGGCTCAGGCAATCCACTCACCTCAGCCTCCCAAAGCGCGGGATTATAGGCTGAGCCACCGAGCCTGGCTTAAATTATATATTATATTATGTGTCATTAAAGATTTAGAGTATTAGCCTAATGAGGAAAAAGCAAAGCATTTGGCATTATTTATCCCAAAGTAGTAAAAACTGAGGGGTCATCAAGTAGTGTCAGTAATATGAAGTTTTTTCTATGAATGACTAACTTATTTTATTTTTTTGGCTAGAAGCCAATAATGATCAATATCTTGAATATAGGTTGATTGCCATAATAATACAAGTAAGTTATTAAAAGAACTCACCAACTCAAGAGCTAAAAAGCATTATAATTCAAATGAGAACTTAAATGATTGAAAAGCACATTTTGGGGGACTCGTGTTTAAAAATTTAAGTGTCCTACTGAATAAATATTTGATCTCTGAGATTAGTACTCAATGGAAAAATGCAGAAGGAAAAGTATTAATATATTTGTTTTAGAAATTGTTTAATACTATAGACATTTTGGTTGAAATTTTACAAGAGATGTTTGTCCTATTAGATAAGAAAGAAGCAGCCTTACACAGATCAGGAAGGCAAGAAAAAGAACTACAGCAGCAAAGTAAACTGTAAGGACCATGAACAGGCAAGGCACAAGAGGAAAAAATACAAATGGCCAAGGAACATATCATAAACATTCTACCTTACAATTAATAAAAGAAAGGAAAATTAAAACAGTAGCAACTATTAAATGTGAAAATAAATTTGTGACAATATTGCCATCCAGATTGTGAGGAAATAGCTTCTGATGAAAATGTTAGTTGTAAATAACCATGGCAACAATAATAGAAAAAGAAGAGTAAAGCAAACATTTCCTCTCTTATAGGTAGTATTCTGAATGTTTTGCATACTTTTACCTGTTAAATTATCATACTAATTTTATGAAGTCATTTTACAAATTCCATTGTACAGATAATAAATTGATTAATGTAGTATCATGGATACAAACAATCAGCCCATGATTCTTGACTCCAGACTCTACAATGTATTACTATCTGTAAAAGGATGAATTCTATCTGCAGAGTTTTTTAAATAAATAGTTAAATATGCACATCCTTTGACCCAGCAATTCAAAAATTTCTCTTAAAGAAGCAATTAAAACTATGACAAGAATTTTTGTACATAGGTAGACATTGTATAAGTAAGAAATCAGAAACTGCCTAGTGCCCAGCAATTGAGAATTAATAATTATATTAAAATACTGTGTATGCAATAAGTAGTATAAATATGTAGGAAACAATGCAATTACATGGGAGATAATTACTGTGTGTAAAATTAATAAGAAGAGTCTATACAGTATAATTATAATCTTCATAAACACAGACCTTCATAAACACACACACATCTGTGAAATATTTGGAAGTTTGTTCACAGAAATGTTATTATGTTTATCCCTGGGTGGTTAGGGTATTGATGATGTTGAATTGCATGTTTGTACATTCTGATTTTTTCATGGTGAGAATATGCTTTTTAAAAAGTCTCTGTTACAATCATTCACAACCTGTAATTCTTAACTCTCTCTCAAGGAAATTAAAGAGAATTATTGAATTCTCTTGAAAGAGACCTATTTTGTGTGAAGGACAAAAAGAATGTAATTCAATTGAAGAAAGATCTGCATCTTTTAACAAACATCTGAACTTTTAGTCAAGGACAAAGAAAACTTTAAGTTGTATCTTTTAAAAGGAGTAAACAATAGAAAGGTGACTCTTCGTTTCCCACTAATGTATCTTCTAGCACTTGCTTTTAGTGGTTCTGAGAATCTAATCCCTGTTTGTCCTAAATGATGGCAGTTTCATAGCTTCCTGTGGTAAATAGATTGTTCTAAAAACTCACAGTTTTAATAGTCAGAGCAATCTTTCCTGAGAATCCATTCTAAAGGTTCCCTCTCAATTTTCTCCTAGTCAGTCTTCCTTGCATCATGCTAATTATTGATTGTTTCTAACCTTTGCAGACACATTCTTGTAAGTTTTTACGACTTCACCCTGTATTCTTAGGTATTTTCTTTATAGCATACTCATTTGTATTCTCATCACCTTAGCCTGACCTCTTTGTATTTCCTCCATTTAATTAATATTTATTTGGTTTCCCATAGTGCTTAAAGCTCTCATTCCTTGTTAACATCATTTAAGAAGTCTTTTTAGAAACCAAGATAACCGATCATACTGCTATGATTTATATATTATTAACTTTTTGATCTTGATACATTTACCCAAAATATGAAATAATAAGCTAGTCTTCACTTTGTTAGTAAGCAGAAATATGAGCAATTTATTGCCTGTGGATGATTAGAATGCTTTCCTGTGAAGCTTATTGACCTTTTAAGTTGATGTTCTGCCATACAGTGTAACATTCTGCCCAAGAGATTTTCCCTATAGGTTGTCCTTTGGAGGAGGAAGAAGAGAAACAGCGGGCCCAGGGGTCTCGGGGATTGTTTTGCTTGCTCCCACTAGATCAAGTGAACTCCACCTCACCAGGAAATATTCATACAGCACAGGCTCTGGAGCTGTGTAAGGCCTGTGTGTGAGGTCATTTCTACCACTAACCAGCTGTATGACTATAGGCACATTGCTTGAAGTCTTTAAACCTTTGTTTCTTTGTCTATAAGAAGAGAATGCTAATATCTTATTGTTGTGAAGATTAAATAATATGTATAAAATATTTTACATTCAGAGGATGCTCCATAAAAGTTTTAAAGAATGAATTAAAGAAGTAATTAATTTTTACACTTTATATAGAGAGAGGAGAAAAGAAGATACCAGATAGGTGGACAGATTAGGACAGGTCTTGATAAAAACTTCCTGCAAGCCTTATAGACTGGAGTGAGAACACCTATTTCCAGGTCTGTGGAATTCTTCTTTCACATGCTTCTTTTTGATTGGCCCTTTTCAACCCTCTCCCGATTGGTGCATTTTCAACCCCACAACCTGGTGCCTCTCTCTGATTGGTGCTACCGCCAACCAATCAGCAGGCTCTCAAGGCTATGTAAACCCCTGACTTCAGCCAGAAGGCGGACACCATTTTTTGAGTTTCCTTGCCTGCTTGGAGCTTTCCTATCTTTTAACGAATTCCAACTTACTCACTCTCCGTGTCTGCTTTCATTGTCTACTTTCATTATTTTTGGGTGTGAGAAAAGAACTCAGAACTTCTGAACTGGAAGAGCTGCACGTGCAGGATTGGAAGAGCAGAAAGAACTTCAGCGCTCCTGGGAGTTATGACTTGCTGGTCCAACAAACCACATGGAGCTGTAAACACTTCTGCATAAACACTTCTGCAGACTTGGTTTGCTGACTCCTGAATTAAGAGAGCTATAACACTCCTTGGGGCTCCTTGGCTGTTGGCATCCCCAAGTTCTCCTGCACCACTTCGTTCTCCTCTCCAACGCCATTGTCCTTCGCCACCACCTGGATTTCAGGCTGACTGCGGTTCCGGGAATTGCACCGTTTCTTGAGGGTCTGGTTCGCCGACCCGCAGAACAATAAAAACAACTGCATCGATATTATTTTTAATGATATAATGACAACCCTTAGACAGTGATTCAGAACTTGTTGATAAATGTTTCAATGATGCTATGTTTCTTTTTACACATTCCATGCTTTTAAATGCGTTCTTCAATCCAAATGCATAATATTTCTCAACAAAAAATGACATTAGCTTATTTTATGTGTTACTAGCATTAATCGTGACAATAATTTCCTTCCAATTATCATTACCAGGATAATGATCTTTAATGAACAAAAATAGAAGTATAACAAACAATCTCTGGCAGAGATTGACCCCCAAGGAACTTGGAACCCCACAGAAAGAGTGGGTGGCAGTGCTTCTCTTCTTTCCCCATCCCTGTGACAATCTGCTGACCACAAAACTTTGTTATACTTCAGTTACCGTGATTATGATTAGGCATATATCACTGTATATAGACTTGCCACTTGTTGTTGTCCCACTGCTCTTTAATACAGATGCCTGTTTGCTTGCTTGATGCTGTCATTGTGAATGCCAAATTGTACAAGAGTATGCACCTTGACACTATTCTTTCACTTTTCCTAAACTTTCTTATTTTAGAACAAGAAAGTTGGTGACTTTTTCTGGTGTTGTCTACTGCTATGTCCATGTATTTTTTTGTCAGGCAGACCTATGCTCTATCCCCAGAGCCATTACATATACTGTGTCCTTGGGTAAATTACTTACCCTGTCTCCATGGAGATTTTTCACCCATGAGAAGGTCAAAATAGTCATCTCTCTTTTAAGTCAATATTTTAAAGATTTGTTGAGATAATGTTAATAAAACACTTAGCAGGAAGATTATCATATTTTAAGTTTTCAAAAACCAATTTATTGTTATTACAATTTAATTTAAATGTTCCAAGTAAATATATCTATCACAGTAGAAATGAACAAGATCAAACATGGAACAAAGTCTGAGGTTTGTAGTAAAGAAAATAATTTCATATGGATTGCAATGATGCCAAGTGCCAAATAAAAGTTTAACTTGTATCTGATTTGCATAGAAACCATTCAATTGCTTAAAAAAAAAAGGAAAAACAATGGTTTAAATAAGAGCCTGATGTGAAACAATGTCTTTGTTCTCCAGATAAAGCAGGATAAATTACATGACATAAATGGCTAATCTATTATCTTGAGTTTATTCATATCATTAAGCGAAGAGAATGGACATAGGGAAAAATACCAAGGGAATCTTAGGACTGGAGATTAGTATGGAAAATACAAAACGAATGTGTCATGACAACAACAGGGTTCTTATAGGAAAAGCTTTAAAAAAGGAAATTTGTTTACAAGGGGGAGAACATATATGTGGAAACTTATAAGACCAAAAATGGAAAAAATTATGATTATTTCTGGAGACCTTGAAACTAGGAGAAATATATTATTCCCTCTTTATTCTCCCAATCTTCCATGTAGTTGCATTTTTAAAAATTATTATTGGCTACCATCATTATTAATGAATGCCACAGTTTTGGTTCTGCAGGAAGCAGACTCTGAGACAAATTTTTGTTTTCAGGAGGAGCTATTTGCTCAACACCCATAGAAGGGAGAAGAAGGAAGCAGGACTGTGAAGGAGGATTAGATAACTCCAGCTCTTATGCAGAGATCAAAAAGCCTCAGCTAACTCCAAAAGGATGTCTTGAGCTTAAACAGTGCTTTCCTTGAGCTAAAAGGGTTGAGTCCTTATAAACTTGCTTCAATTCGTCGTTGCCTGATGGCCACCCCTAAAACTGTATGATCTTGGATGCTGCAGCTCTCTGCAGCTGAGACAAGACATTCACAGACATGTCCTTGAGGTTTATACCTACTCTATCTCTGATATCTGAGGAAAAGTAAACAACTTTCACAGATTCTCACTGATGGTAATATCTTTACTTGACAGATATCCTATTTCCCTATACCTCTTGAAAGTGCTTTTCCCATAAATCTCCCCCTTAACAAAATCATAGCTGTGCCGATTGAGGTTGCTTATTATACCAGTGTTTCAACTTATTCTATGACATTCTCAAGGGCATGTTAGACTCTCACACTACCTCTTTCTCGTTACCAGCAATACCAATTCCTAGTCTGGTAGTATTCCCTCTTTCACTATTCCCTCTTTCACCTTCTCTTTATCTGATTTGAGTTTACTGAATTTCACTTTCAGAGTCTTTTTTTCTTAATTGAAACAGGCAGAGAGGGATGGCCATGTAAAGAGGCAGGAAGACAGCAGCCATCAACCAGCCAAGGAGGAATGCCTCAGAGGAAACCAAGTCTGCTGGTGCCTTGGTTTTGGACTTCCAACCTCCAGAACTATAGGAACTTAAATCCTTGTTTGTTAAGCCACCAGTCTGTGTATTTTGTTATGGAAGCCCTAGTGCACCAGTATGAAAAGAAAATAAACAAATAATGGATTTGCCTCAGTTGAGCTGCTTGAATGAATTCCAAGCTATTCCCCCTTCTCTTAATTGGCATCTCTTTTCCCTTTGAGATTCCTTCATTTTTTCCTTTCTTTCTTTGTTCCTGCTATGACCCCCTTCACCTTGCTAAAATTCTAGTTCTGGCGATATCATATCTGCCAAAATACCAGGAAAAAATCCTCAAGACTCAAGGAGATTGTGAATCTTCTCAAACCACTCTGGTTTTTCAGTCCATATCCTGATCTTTCTTTTTCTTCTTTGGACATGAATAACAAACTCCCTGAGGAGGATGTAAATTATAAAAACAAAACAAACCAAAAAAGCCCCACAAAAACTAAACTACTCAAGGAATTACAATACAGTAGTAGCCTGTAATTCTGATTTTCATCTCTCCAGAAAGAAAAACATTGTGGCATTTATAATTACATTCAAGAGACAACAGTGTTAAAATTTTTGATTGTTTAGATTTTCAAGCTAGAAGTGATTTTAAAAATATATATAATTTCCTATTTATTTCCACCCCCCCAAAAAATACAAAAGCAAAACACCTTTCCTTCTAATGTTCTATTCTATATTTTCCACATGACTGGCAGCTGCTCTCTCAAACATGAGACAAATCTCACCCCAGGTTTTCTTTTTCCCTTCTTTCCTCTCTATTTGTCACAAACTAACTCAACACATTCTCTTTTAATGTGTTTTAATCTTTGTTTTCTCATATTTTAACAAATAATCTGTATTCTATGTAACAAAAGTGACAGTAAGTAGCTGATCAAAGAAGCAAAAATTCTACGCCCTCTGAACTCTGAATCGATGTTGGGAGCTATGAATGTTCACTTATTAAAAATATATTATTCTCTGTCATATATACATCCATTCTCTTGTGAATGCCTTCCACTATCCTGTGATTATTCCATTCACTTCTGTGGATTCTATATTATTCTTTATATATGATCTAGCTCAATAACTCCTGTATCCTCAAGCCTCAGCCATCTAAAGTTCTCTTTTGCTTACTTATTCACAGAGAATAAAGCTAGTGAATATGATCCTGCAACTTGATCTATAATTTAAATCTATTTTTCAGTGCTTTCTTCCTTCTCAGAAGAAGTGTGTTTTCTTTAAACTTATATGCTCCTATAAATTAGTTCTCAGACTTACACTGAAAAAAAGTAATCAAGAAGATAAATAGAGAATTTGTCTGTTATTTAATTTTCTCCCCATGCAAATTATTTAAAGTTAAATAAATATTTTTGTTATATGGTTTTTCTAGTCACTTCTTATATGCCTCAAATAAAATTAAATTTATTTTTTGAAATATAGACAATACTTAACATTTCTTGAAATTATCAGCATCAGAGTTGAGTACCTCAGTATTTCTACTTAATTTCAGGATTATATTAAAAATTATTTACACTGTGTGTCCAATTTAATTAACAATTACTGGTGATATATTGCATTTACAAGCAATCAAAATTGGTTGGTTGGTTCAAATGCCTATCAAAAATGGAAATAATCTCTTCATGGCTAAAATTTTAAATTTTCTTTTCTTTTTTTTTCTTTTTTGAGTTGGAGCTCACTCTGTCACCCAGGCTGGAGTGCAGTGGCACACTTACAGCTGCCTACCCCAGTGTCAACCTGCTAGGCTCAGGCAATCCTTCCGCCTCAGCCTTCCAAGTAGCCGGAACTACAGGCGCTCGCTATCATGCCCGGCTTGAAAATTTTCAAATATTTAGTTCTGAAAAATATTTAGTTTACTAATAAAGAGTCTTCCAGTTCTCAAGCAGCAAACTTGCTCAATTGTACTTCACAATACTAAAGTCAGAAGTAATAGATCAAGATGACTAAATAGAAGACCATTTTAGTATTATTTGGAACTAGATGAAGAATATCTTTAGGCAAGGTTGTTCATATTACGACTAGAAACCACGTATAAAAACTCTGTGTTTCGGCTAGGCGCGGTGGCTCATGCCTATAATCCCAGCACTTTGGGAGGCCGAGGTGAGAGAACTGCCTGAGCCCGCGGGTTTGAGACCAGCCTGGGCAATGTTACAAAAGTTACAAAAGTACAAAAGTTACTTCTGTTTCGTAATTTCTATAATCTCTCAGTGCTGGTCTCAACCCCATATAACCCTCAGGCTTTGCTATCATGGACCGGAATTTTTTAAAAACGTAACATCTCAAAATCTATAGCACTTGGGATTTGCATATTAGATAATTTTCAAAGACATTCATGTCCACATAATTACTCATGAATTTATGATATGTTAAAATATGATTTAAAAGGGAAATTTAGGTAAAAGAGAACTACTGAGTTCACCAACAAGTAAAATAATAGTTCATCTGCTTGTGAAATAAAACATTTAACACTGAGGATTGTTCATAAACGTGGTAATTTAAATTCAGTTGCATTAATGTTGCAAAAAGCAAAATTTTTTCATTTCCTCCCCAAAACCTGGTATTTATATTATATTGTGCTAATTTCTTCATTGGAAAAAGGAAAGAATTATCATAATGGACTTTAATAATTCCAACTATTTTGATAAGTGGGCTATCACAAGTAAACTGTATACTATTACTTCTAAAATGCTAAATATTTGAAAGGAATTTTCATTTAATATGTTTACAGTACCTTATTGGCATAAGTTAATATGCTGTGTCTTTTGAGTCTATAACTTGATAGACAAAAATTTTTCCCTACTTTGTAGATTTTTTTTTGTAAAAAACATGCTAACTGGGATGAAATGTATTAGGAGGGCTCACAACTTACTCGGGATTTTTAGCTATATGTTCAGATATAACCTTTATTACTATCTCTGAAATAATATACATTTTTGTCCTTTTGAAATTTCTTTGTGCTAAACATTTGTTCACCTTCTTAAAATTTGAGGGTTTATATTTTATGCCCTGCACAGTTTGTGAAAAAATTTTTGATGGGGATTGTGGTGAAAAGCTTTGTGAAAGGCACAGCTTAATATAAACATAAGCACTTGTAAAAAAAAAAAATGACAATTTATTTTGGCTCCTATATTTGCTACTGAAATGTAAAAGTGACATAAGGACACACAAACCCTAAACATCTTTTCTGTCATGTGAAATTTACTTTTAATTATCTCAAATATGATTTTAGATAAGTACATGTCATAGATACTAGTAAAAATAATGAGGTCATAATAACTTAAGACCTCATTCTAACTATGTGTAAATGAAATCTTTCCTGCCTGAGAGACAGAAGAGAGTATCTAATTTATTCTGAATTTGTTGAACTGAAAAACAACCATTGGACTTTTTTTCTGCTTTTGTTGACAATTTGGCAACTATCAGCTTCCATAAAAACAAGAAGTTTCATGAAAGTTTGAGATTTTATTTTCATGGTTAGTGTTCAGAGAATAATATCTACAAGTGTATTTTAGATTCATCACTAACCTTATTTAGGATGTGTCTATATGACAATAAACATGCAAAATAACATCTGACTTTCACTCAATTGCCAGCATTTCTTGTTTTTAGAACAATAAATATTTGGAAACCCTGAAAAATTTATGTGGCTTTTATTTTTTTAATCTGTTTTTTTGCTTTTTTTTGTTGTTACTCTCTGCTTTTCAAAAAGCTACAATTAATTAACAAAATGCGTGGTAAAGGATAGTTAATAATATAACAAGAATACAAATTTTAGAAAACAGTCCAAAAAGAGAGACATAATCTTTGGGTTGTACAAATCCTTGGTATATACAGATAACGTTATGTGGCATTTTAAATTACCAATAATCATTTTACAGAAGAATGTAAATCATACAATTGTCCAGTTATTTTCAGTCTCAAACAATAGCAAAAAATGTACCCTTTTGTTTCTAAAATGGCATTCAGTTTTTTTCTAACTAATAGAACCCTGAACTTTTAGGGACTAATGAGACCATAATTTTATGTAGGTCAATGATTCTGAAACATTTGGATTACATCGACCACTAAAGTTTTGAAATAATACCAACAGCAGCAATCAAACTGGAAGAAAACAAAAGTGGTCAGTTTTTCATGGAGTCAAGCATATTAGAAATAAAATACCAGTATTCAACAACATAGCATCATATTTAAAAAGTTAATTAATATCACATTACTATCATTAGTAATAATTATTAGACAACTACAGAATAAAGACTTATCTAGTAAACACATTTTAACTTTTTAACAATTTTACCAAGTAAATGGCTGCCACCCCTATTTTTAAAAGACAACCCTTAGCACATCCTACAATGTCCTGCACAATCTGGTCCATGCCTTCTAATCCAGTATTGTTTTTTTTTTTCTTTCTTTTTTTCACTTTGCTTTTTGCCCTACAGCCTCCCTGACTTTCTTTTGGTTACTCAAAAGTAGTAGTCTAGTAGAACAAACAAAGATTAGGGGTCACAAGAAAATATTACATTGAGGTGTTGCAAAAATATCGGAATTTATTATAATAACAAAATTATAAAATTAGATTTCACTGAAATTTGCAAGAAAAATTACTTCCTTGATACCCACCCCATCAGAGGTGAGCCCTCACAGAAAGTAAAGGAATTCTGTTGGACACTTATAAACCC